>CAVNYN010203741.1:0-17080 GCA_963692815.1 Nyctanthes arbor-tristis | reverse complement strand
ATCCAATGATACCTGACATCAATGTGTTTGGTGCGAGAATGATACATAGAGTTCTTACTCAACTCAAGAGCACTCTGACTGTCACAATAAATGACGTATTCACTTTGGTTCAACTTGAGCTCCTCAAGAAACTTTTTCAACCCTATCACCTCTTTTCCTGGAAGCAAACTTTTTACATGACAAACTTTGTCATGTAAGCACCAAGATGGCAGTACTAATATCACATAAATAAAGCTACTCGATGTTTAAATCATTTCATTAAATGAACAAGGCATTGAGGTCTGATGATTACAAAGCATTATTAACCAACATACCCAAAAAAAAAAAAATTACTGCCTAACGTAAGGTCGGAGTCAGTTCTCCTGATTCTCCACTGTAGGAGCTCTGCTCTCCTCAGCTGGATGTTCTTCTTTGGCAGGAGCATCAAATAGCCCTTGTTTTTCCTTGTACTCCTCGAGCTCCTTGCGCAAGAACTCCATGGGGTTGCCTGGTTTTTGAGCAACAAGACTTTCGATGATTTCGTCAAACGCGACCACGTATTTGAGGTTGAGGTCGGTGTTATATTTATCGAAAGTCTTGTACTCCTCAACAACTGAGACCTTGGTGGCGAGGCTAACTTCTTCAACCTTCTTCTCCAACTTGGCAACATGGCACTTCACCAAACCCTTCCGGGCTGACTTCTCTGTCTTCCGATCTTTTCCATTTCAAGAGCCTTAGCTATCAGTCTCTTTACCTTGCTCTCTGCCTTTTACCGCTTAACAGCTTCATCTCTCAAATTGGAATCAGAACGGGCGAGCTTATCCTTCAAATTTTCCACTTTCTCCTCCTTATCCCTGGCCATCACAAGGGCCTTCTGTTGATAGTTTAGGGCCTGGGCCATGTACGCTATCGTGGAAGTCACGGTATCCTCCATGGTCATGTTATTGGACATGGATTCCTCCCGTACATTCCAGGCCCGAGCTGGGGCCTCCATGGCCCATTGAACAGAACAGGGAAGGTACTTTGTGGTTCAAGGTGTGGGGAAAGAGGTCTTGTAGTACTACAGGTAGCACTCTGGGATCTGCCCCTTTATTTTCTCCGCCACCTGTGACCTCGTAGCATGAATCCCCAGCCAGTTCGACCCGAAAGGTAGAGGAGTCGCAGCACCGGACTGATTTCTAGGATGAGTAGGAGGGAGCTCTTGGCTTGCCCTGGGAAGATAGGTGGCTCCCGATCTAGTACCAACCTCTGAGCGACGGGTTAGAGAAGTCCGTCGACATTGGGCATCTTCACTAGATCGGTGCTCTTCACCCTGTCTCTTTCCAGAAGACTGTGAAGGGGCTGGTTGTTCCTTCCTGGAGCCAGCCTTCCAAGCTGTCACTTTTTGAGCAATGGTGAGTTCCTTGGGCGGCATTCTCTTCCCAATCATTGGAATCTTACGCAAGATGCGGAGAGCTAGATGAACAAAACCAAAAGTTAGTCAAAACTCCATTCCCTAGATATCCCTAACTAGAGCTGAGGTAGGTGTACCTTTGGGGACTGGGACCAACACTTCGCTAGGAGAAACAGAAGACAGGCTGGCCCGAAATAGATTCTCCTTGGTCAATAAGAATTTTGACGAGCTATGAAGTCCGCCTTGAGCAGCGATGGCAGCCACATGCTTTAAATATTCCGTGCTGACCTTTGGGACCGGTATCCCTGAAAACGAAGAAAAATGATAAGTATTAGAGAACTTTCAGGTCCAAATCATAAAAAGGTGAATACTTACTCCGTCTAGGTCAATATAAAATGGGATGGGTCTATCATTTGGATAGCTCAGCGATGCCCAATCCCACCAACAAAAAACCACCTATCTTTCCAATCCTTCACAGAATCAGGTCGGTCCGTAATTAACGTCTGCCGACCCTTGCGCTTCATGAAGTAGAACCATCTAGATCACATTCCATCACACGCCTTGAACTCATAATGATAGTTCAGCTCATCAAAAGTCAGTTAGGGATAGCTAGACAAGGCGAACAAATGAAGAACATCGTAATCACCCTCTACCCGTTGGGGGCAATCTGACTGGGCGCTAACCCCCATTCTCTAAAGAGGTCGGGTACGAGAGGAGTGAGAGGGAATCGAACTCCTGCCACCAACATTCTCATGTTCGCAGCCACCCAACCTTTTGGCGGCCAATCTGCCCTTTCTGGAAAATAGGGGAGGAAGAAATGCACTGAGTCAGAAATCCTATACTTCATTTTTCAATAATTTATCTCCTGCTCGATAGCAATGGAGGGAAGATCTTTGCAAGAAAAAGGTGATTGATAGGGCCCTACGCAAGGAGGAGGTCATTGCCATACGTCTTCTTCGTCCAGAGGACCAACCTCTCCCCTTCTTGGGCCAACATGGCACCCTCTATTTCTATACAAACCCCCTCAACAGAGTCATCAGTCAAACAAACGACTTCTTCCCCAGACAATTTGCCTACGACAGTGACTTCCGCTACCTTCTTTTTTCCTTTGTCAGCCACATGTACCGCGGTTATAACGGCGGCAGAGTCACCTGAATCCCTTGGGGAATGCATCTCACTTTCTTGGCTCATGGTTGAGGGGACAAACGAGAAGTGTTAAAAGTATTGAAATGCAAAGAACTAAAACCGGTTTTTTACTCGCGAATCTCTCACAAAGATACCGAAGAAGAAGATTAGAAGACGCCGGAGGGACACTTCCGTTGAAAGGAGGAAAAGAAACAAAAGGGAGAGAGGAAATGGAGAAGTCTTCTTTTATTAGGCTAAAACCTCTAAAACCCTAAGAAATCCTAGGGTCATCATTAATTGCTACCACCCTTTGAGATTCCGAGCGCGACCATACAAATCCACCATCAACGTGTTGACACGTGTCCCACTACCCTGAACTGGCGTGCGGGAGAGGCTTCGTAAGAATAAAATTGCTAAGAAAGGCCCTTTTTCCTTTCTACAAAATCGAGTTCACCCCCATCACTTGCAGGAGAAAGCGAACTCGAGGGGGCAATTGTTGATTGGACAACCGACCTCATAGATCGGTTATATATTTCCACCGTACTAAAAAGAACCGAATTGACCCAGTTAGTGGAAACAAACGATTCTTATCATACACATGGGTGGTGACCAGATACACGTGGACGACATATATGACTCAGATCAGACACGTAGAGTACATGCCTCGAAGTGCTCCACTTAGCCGTATTCTTCCTATAAAACCCCCCCACCGTGTCTAAGGGGAGAATTTATTATTTTTTTGCTACTTACTTTTCGTTCTATCAGTATTAATCTCTCGAACTACATGTCTTGTGATTGAAAAAGAAGGAAATAAAGAACAATAATCAAGAATCATTCAATTGTTGGAGACGATTTAGTTCCAACATAATTTGTTGTCAACAAGTGTGATTAACTAATTTCCACAAAAATAGCAGCGGTAATGTATAATTTATGTAATTATACCTACTTACCCCCCACCCAAAAAAACAAAAAAAAAAACTAGTCAAACCATAGTCCGTCAAATTTGGCTTTTCATAGATTTAAAATATATAAAGTAAGATAATTCGAGATTTTTTTTTTGGAAAGAAATAATCGTGAATTGTTGATGCATGCTTAAAAAAAATATCAAATGTTTATCATAATATTTCCAACTAGCATAGTGTGTGTGTATGAGAAAGAGATATAGATCAATTCATTTTTTTTCTTTTTTTAATTCATAGTAGTAAAATAATCAAGTGTGGGTAGAGGGATGGTAAAAAATAAAATAAAGTTAATTATCAAAAAAAAAAAAAAAGAAAGGAAAACATTTCCCCACGACGCAAGTGGTAGATTGGTAATCCGAATTAAAAGTGCAATTGAAGCCCAAACACAACACAACATCCAATTGAAATCTTCGATTGGAAACCTAAAATTAAAATTCAAGAAAAGGGACCAGTTAGGTCAAGAAACTGGATTAGTTAAGAAAATATAAAAAAGGTAATTCAAATATTCTAAAAAAATTAAAGATACACTAAGAGTTAAGAAAAAAGTCTTGCATAAAAAACTAAAATGTAGAAATCATGAAAAAGAATTATAGAAATAAAAAGAAAATTAATTCAAATCAACAATCAAAGATAAGGGAAGAGAAATATTAGAATATTCGAATTTCCATAGGAAGATTGAAGCCATAATCGGATGAATATTTGAAGATAAGGCACAAATAGGAGAAACTAAGGAAATTTGAATCGAAAACAAACATAACTATAGAAATTAGAAGACAGATTCGATCATTATAAATTTCAAAAAAGAAAAGATAATGAAGATGTGGTAAATAAGATAATTCAAGAAAAAATTATAATTTCACAGATGAAATCATTAGTGACATTATCAGAATCCTTATAAAACCAGACTTTTGGCGGGAAAAAGCATGGCAAACAAACTTCTCTTATTATTAATACATAAATTATTATTGTTATTATTTTGATAAAGGAGGATATAGGGGTGGGGGTCGGCATGGTCTGAACTCAAGTCTCCTTTCTTGAAATGTGAGTATTCAATCATTACAGTACAATTCAAGCCACTTGAAATTAATTACTTGTTATAGGTTAACAAAACTTTTGATTATAATGACACAATTTCTCATTTAGCTATTCATATTTTAATGCAATTTTCCAACATAAAATACAAGGTGATTAGTTATTAAAAAAAAAAAAGTACTGCTTATAGATTAAATTAATCCAAAGCCGACAACTGAGACGGTTGTAGAAAATTTAGAAATTTTTTTCGCACAGGCTGTTAGTGGAAAAGAAAATTATTTTCACTTAAGATACTTTTTTTCTGTTAAAAAAAAAAATCTCCATTTAAAATTTTTAAAAAAATTTCGTGTTGGGCCCCTATTTTGTACATCCTAGGCTGGTAATTCTAATTTTCAGATCCCGGGTTGGATAATGCCATTAAAAAAAAGAGTTGTGGCTTTTAAACGTGGATTATACGCGGCATCGGTAATGCCATCGGTGAAACTAATTGACAGCTTGTTTTGGATTATTTATTGATTTTTAGGGTTTTGTTATGGGGATTCATCTTGCTGTATTTTGTCACAGACCACCACAGAGTATGACAAGAATTTAGCTGGCACAAGAATTGTTGAAGAAATACAACAGAAAATGGGCCCGAGAGTCTCAATTAAAGTCGATGTGAGAAAAGCATATGACTCTATTAATTGGGATTTTTTGTCAGCTATCTTACTTGGCGTGGGCTTTCCAAGCATCTTTGTGGGGTGGATTATGCAATGTGTTACAACACCTTTATATTCTATTGCTCTTAATGGCAGCATACATGGCTTCTTCAAAGGAGAGCAAGGTCTTCGGCAAGGGGATTCACTTTCTCCCTATCTCTTTGTCATCTGCTTGGAATGTTTTTCTAGAATGGTCAATTGTGCCACTGAAAACTAGGAGTTCAATTTCCATCCTAAATGTTTCAAATCCAAAATTACACATTTAGCATTTGCTGATGATCTTATGCTCTTTGCTAGGGGAGATTGTACATCCGTTAAAATTCTTATTAACTGTCTCAATGACTTTGGAAGGGTTTCTGGCTTGTGCATCAATGAACTCAAATCTAGCATTTATTTTGCTGGCATTGAAGGCCAAGAACTTGAGGAAATTCAGCATGTTAAGTGTATTCCCCAAGGTTCAACGTCATTTCAGTATCTCGGCATTCCTTAGGCGGTTGAAATGCTTAAAGTTAACTACTATGCTCCATTCTTCGACAAGATCACATCCTTTATCAATGCATGGTCCAAATCTTCACTATCTTATGCTGGCCGTACAGAATTAATCAGCTCGGTTCTTCAAGGTGTTGAATGTTTTTGGCTGTCCATTCTTCCAATTCCAACCACTATGACAGAGAATCACCTGGTTGTGCAGGAAGTTCTTGTGGAATTCAAAAAAACCTCTTGTTCCTGGGAAGGATATTTGCCTTCCCAAAGATGAAGGTGTGCTGGGCTTTCGTGACATAAAGTACTGGAACTTATCACTCCTCACAAAATCTCTTTGGAACATCCACAAGAAAAAAGATACACTTTGGATTCGATGAGTACATCATGAGTATATTCGAACAACCACTTTGTGGAATCGTACACCCAAAAGAGAGGATTCCCCTCTCCTGAAGAGACTCATATTCATCTGGGATAATTTATGCCACAAGGAAGGCTCAAAAGAGGCTGCTGTACTTCGTCTAAGCACCTGGGAAAATCTGGGCAGAATTAATATGGTTGCTTTCTACGATTTTTTCCGTCCTAAAGGCACTAAAAGCTGCTGGCCAACAGTGGTGTAGAGCTCATACATCACTCCTAAACATGCTTTCATACTTTGGTTGGGTGCAAAGGCCAAATTGCTAACTAAAGGCTGAATTAACTACATGGAAATGGACCCGGAATGCACATTCTGACCTGCTGGGCCATCTCTCTTTTGAATGTGATTTCACGGCTGCCATATGGAGAAATATTCGGGGATGGCTAGGAATGACAAGATTAATGTCAATCATTTCACGTGCTCTTAAATGGATCAAGAAGGAAGCAAGAGGAAACTCATGGAAGTGCAAAGCGAAGGGAGCTATATTGGCTAGTACTGTCTATCACATATGGACTACACAGAATTGCCACATATTTGATGGAATTTTACCCCACGCTGGAGACATAACTAAGAAGATTAAAGCACATGTATACAAAGTTATATTTGCGAGTATCCTAATGCTTTAGTCCTCTGTGAGTCTCCAGCTATAGGCCTATAGATTTTGTCTATATTTAGGCTGATTTTTGTACACCTGCGTATGCCCAGTGTATGGTGTACATAACGTTCTTTTGATCTATCTATTTACATTTATGGATCAAAAAAATATTTTCTTTATCATATAATCTTAAATTCTTCCTCCAAAAAAAAAAAATCTAAAATTCTATAATAATAATTATTAATACAGAGTTCATACTAAGGGCCTATATATTGCACTATGGCATTGCAAAGCTTGTAATGGGTAATTCCACATCCCTTGCGATTTTTATCCGTATGAAATTATAGTTCTCTTTTCTTAGTTGATTTCTTAATTTTCCTTAGATGGTCCTCTGTAATATATGCATTGACATTTAGTGAGCTAGAAAAAATAAAGTGGAATAATAAATAAAAGTAGAGGTAAAAAAGGAAAAATAACTCTTAAATGTTATATTTTTAACGATATTTATTGAACTTTCTTAAGTATTGTGAAAATAACAAGGGGATAATTTTCGCGGGACATAGGTAGCTTATAATATAAATGCACGTATTTTCTCTTATCCAGCCGTTCTATTTGTTATCTATATATTAATTAAGATAATTAAGTCTGGCATCTTTTGTACCAGGATTTTCTCTATTTTCAAATTAATTAAAATGTGATGCTTATCCCATCTCATTGTTTGCGCTCTTCCGATCTTATTAATTAGATTTGAAGATTTATTCACTTATTATGAAAAAAACGTTGCTTCTTTCTACAAATACCTCTATATTTGACCTCGCTTCAATTAAACTGTATGGTATCTTAAAATTTTGATTTGGTGTAAAATGTGTTGTCTTGAGTTGGTAATGAATTAATAAGTTAAGTCTAAATACAACAAATTCATGATCTATTACTAGGGCTGGTATCTGGTATATGTTATATATGGTTAACTTTAATTATAGAGAAAACAAATTTAAATTTTATAATATTGTACATTTATTGTTGAACTTATATTTTCAGATGTATTGAATGATAGTAATAAACTTTTCCCGTTATTAGATAATGTACGAGAGATTAAATGTAAGATTGTAGATTATTTTCTTAACAATTTAGAACTTCACGATTACTAAGTGCATTTGATCTTATTGATTCAATTAAGATATGCTTGTATTTTTGTATTTTCTATACAGAAGTGCAAATGTTGCAAATTTATTATGCACCGACATAATAATATATTTTAATAATTTTCTTACCCATGCAATGCTTGGGTAGTTTAACTAGTATATGTCAATTATTCTACAACATTTATACTCATTTAAAGTTATATTTTATATTTTATATCAAAATTTTATTGCTATTAATTTATTCTATTCTATATAATTTTCCAAAAAAAAAAAATATTCTATATATTTTTTAAGCGTAATTCTACTTGTCCTTAATAATTGTGTAGAATAGCTGTTCCAAGTAATTATATCACCACACAAAATATTGTTATCCCACCACATTTAAAATACACCATAAATAAAATAAATTTTTAATGCCACACACCACATGAATTTGGCAAATATAGCCCTAGTAATTATTTTGAAAATGTACCTACTCATTATTCGACAAATTTATCCGTGCACCACGTATCAAAAACAAGTTAAACAAAATTTAGAGATGTTCAATATGACCATCACAATTAAATACCCCAAGATATACGTAATACTAATTTTTTGCTAATTTTTACTATTCCAAAAAACCTGATATCAACCTATAATTTTCTTCATTTTGAATTCAAAGACTTGTAAAGACCTTATTCAAGGGCCCTTTGTTATGCTTTCTGTTGAGGGAAGTTTTATGATTCCCCTATTTTTCTAAACTATTTCGATTAAAACGCTAGACTGATTATTCTCCAAGTCCAATCTGGATTGGTTGCCGACATGTTTGTGGTGGAGAGATTGTAGCACCTCCTTGGAAGATCCGGAAATATAGATTGTAAATAAATTGTTTCCATTTTCTTTTCTTTTCATTTTTGTTTCTGTTTCCAAGAGTTGAATGTGGTTTAGTGTTTTTGGATATGACATTGACCATGATTGCAGCGGTCAGCGGTGATATTGTTGGCTGATTCTTAGGCGACGGTGGTAACAATTGTTAGAAAACTACACTTTGATGCGACGTAAAAAAATAGAAATTCTAGTAAACTTCTATGGGTGTCTGTACAATAAATTACTCTCTCCGCCCTGCGAATATGTTCCTCTATCTTTTTTCCATCCCTCCTAAATCGTATTCTCCTCTCTTTATTATATATGTAATAAATAAGGATATAATAGAAAGATTACTGATAAAATTGCGTTCCCAAATACATTAAACACTTTTCTTATTATGTGTGAAAAATGAGAGGAGATTTCCATTGCGGATGGACTAATTATGAGAGAATAATATGCCTATTAAATTTGTAAACACAAATTAATTTTGAGACACTAATGTCCCTATTTTCCTTTTATTTTAAGGGGAAAAAAAGTCCCTATTCCGAAAGGCCCGTCCTGCCATTCAATTTTATCACACAAAAAAAGTTGTAAAGGGCCAATTTGCCAACGTATTATAGGCGGGTGTTGAAATTTTCCACTATTTTGATTGATATTTGCCATTGAAGTTTACAATTAAGAGCCAATTTTTAACTATATTTTATCTTAATATTAAATTTTGCTACTCAACTTTATTGCAGTTTTGGATGATTTGAAGAACAAATTTTGCATAGTTATAATAATAACAATATAATAAAAAACAAAAATAATTTCAATTTGAATAATTAATAATAATAAATTAATTAATAAAAACTGTTAAAAAATTAAGATAGAAATTTTTATCCCACATATGATATGGGAGATTATTCGACAACCTCTATGTGAGTTGTCCCGTTGTGGGACAACCCTATGTGATTTGTCCAATAATCTCCCATCATATGTTCATTTAGCAGGATTATTTTGCCGGACGTACAGTGGGAGAATGGGACTGATCCGTTACAAAAATGATATCTGGCCATACGCCTGGGAAGATTATCTCGCTAGATGCATATATGATATGAGATTATTGGACAACCTCTATGTGAATTATCCTACTGTGGGACAGCCTCATGTGATCTATCTAATAATCTCTCATCATGCATGCAGGATACGTATGGTGAGAGAATGAGACTACCATATGTTAGTAGTGACACACTAAAACCAAATTTCTTGGCCAAACAATCAAAATCCAATGTGCACATGCCATTCAAAAAATCCACAATGCATAATTGTAGAGGAATCTTTTCAAGTACAGGGGTTAAGGACGCAGTTAAATGCATTTTCAACTTATTCACCTCACGCAATTTATTTATATTATTGTCATATGTAGTGTACTGGTCCATGATGTATAAATGTAAGGAGGGTAAGGATGAGTTACATAGACGTGTTTCCAATTTATTTTCACATTATTTAATTTATCCGCGCAACACTTGTAATTATTCACTAAAGACCATCTCTTACTATATTTTTCATGGTGTGGCTGGAGATCATTAGGAATCTAGTCATCTACTTAATTAATATCTTTTCTATAGGGAAAAATATGGTACATAACATGATCTCCAACACTGTCAATTAGCATTTCAGCATATCTTTTGGACCAAAAGCAGTACAAATAATATCAACAGCTTGTTAACCCGGATTTTACTTGCATAAATTCAGTGTAAGGACATGATCAAATAACACAATAGGATAACTATTAGATTATATTTTGCCAAGAAAAAAAAAGTAGGAGGAGAAATTCAGTAATATAAAATTGTTAAATGCTCAAAAATAGTTACAATTTTAAATTTATGTAATAAAATTGTTACTTCAAAAATAATACACACACTAAAAAAGTATGGAATAATCATTTATATTACTGGGTTACATTATATTTATAATATTTAAAAGTACAATAAAACTATTCTAAATTTTGAAAATTAACTTCCAAAAGATTTTATTTTTTAATGGATTTAATTTAATTGAATGTCATCCCTACCACATTTTCTCAACTTCATAGACATGTGAAATATGTATCAAGACCCGTCAAAAACCATATCGAGGTCTAGCAATTTGTTTATATTTTCCATTTTTTCACTTATTTCACATTTTTATTTATCTAAAAATTATTTTAATTTTCCTCTCAAAAAATTTATTTCAATTTAAATGTTGCAGGACATCGACCCGTCCAAATTCATTCAGTAGAGATTTTAAGTTTTGACATAAAAGGCCTATTGATTAAAGGAATATATGCAACTAGGGGGTTGGTGGATTTCTCGTTGTACATACGGATTTACAATTTTTTTATGTGTTTGAGACTTTGAGTACTTTATTTTATCACAAATTGTTATTTTTCAAGATACCACAGTGTTAAGAAAAACCTTTTATAGGTTTGTTTAGAGCTTCAATTCCCATCTCATGTTGCCCGTATAAATACACGTCAAATAAATTTTGAAGTATATATGGCGTGCATCGATGCAGACTACAAGGAATGAGTTTTGTTAGGTTTCTGAACATTTCCTTTCAGGTAATACATTATTACAATTTGTTTTAATTTAGAAGTTCAATTTCTCATTGAAACATTCTGGACTCCTATTTGTGTTTAATGAATTGGTAATTTGTGCATTGGATCCAAAAAATTATTTAGGGCGGTTGAAATGTTGTTGTATCTCATCTATTATTATCATTCGTGAGTCAGGCGTATATTTCATTCTATGATTAAATCACTTGCTTGAAAGCATGGATTAATGCACGTCTTAAATACTCGTGAATGCTCCCACCCTATATGTTTTAACATAATATTTTAGCAAAGACAATAAAGAAGCAAACGTTAAAATCCTGAAAAAATAGAACATACTCAACAAAAATTGCAGTCAATTTTTTCAACAACCGATACATCATTTATTTAGTAAATATTGTCACAAAGAAATAAATAAGGGTATGCAGAAAGTAAAATGATTATTTATATTTTTAAAGTATGAAACCTCTTGGCAAGAATATATATATACACATATTTATTAATTAAGAGAACTAAGTTTCGATATCTTTTGTACCGCGATTTTTCCGTCTTTTTTGTTTAGCCTGTGACAGATGAGTTTAACAACTAAACCTTAACCACTTCGCTCATTTGTTTTGTTTGTTAAATCTGAACGGTCAATTCCAAAACAAACTTTAATCCTTTTTAATTCGCTAATTCACTATCTCCGCTATGTGTGCTGGTGAGTTTAATGTCTTTTGAATTTTTTTAATGTATTTTACAATTTTTTTGAATTTTTTTAGTTTTATTAAGACTTTCTAAAATCGATCGGCAATGTGTATTTTTTACCTACTCAAACCGCCGTACCCCATTTCAGTTTGAAATACATACAAGGCGTGTATGAGTGGAGTTAGTAGAAATGGGTTCGGGTACGGGGGAGACATATCCAACTAGAACCCATCCCATTGTCATTTTTACTATTAGAATTTCTTCCATTTTTAGATTAATTAAAATGTGATGCTGGTCACATTTCATTTTTTGCCCCTCAATTTTTAGATTAACTAGATTTGAAGATTTATTCCCCTTATTGTGAGAGAAACGCCGCTTATTTTCGTAAACACTTTCATATCTAACGTGGCTTGAATTGAACCGTATAATATTTGAAAATTTAGATTTGGTACAAAATGTTGTACATTGAGTTGATAATGACTTAATAAGTTGAATGTAAAATATAATACATTTTTCTATTTGAATTTTCATCATATTTCATTTTCCCAAAACTATACTTAAAAAATATTTCCAACAAATATTATCAATATTTCTAATATGTTGCTCGACATGTGTTTCACCTTTTATGATCTATTATTCACGTTGGAATCTCTTATATTTTATAGCTAACTTTAATTATAGATACGAAAAATTTAAATTTGATAATATTGTATATTTACCGGTTAACTTATGTTTTCGGATGTATTGAATTGTGGTAATTGATTTTCCCATTACTGCATATATGTACAAAGGATTATATATAAAAACACATGTTCTCTTGTTATTGATTCAATTAATATATACTTGTATTTTTATCTTTTCTATGAGTGCAAATATTAAAGATTTATTGTTTAACTATCTAATAATATATCGTAATAAGTTTTTCTACCCGTGCAACATAATGGTGGTTTAACTAGTTGCTTATTGAAACAAAATAGAATAACTAGTACCAAACATAGAAAAATACAGGAAGGAAAAATCACAAGTTTCACATTTAAAAGAGAGAGAATATAATTACAGTTAAAGAAAAAAACCACTATTCTCACAATAATTAAGTCAAAAAAAAAAAAAGATAACATGAATCAGATTTATATTTTACAAAAACAGACCTATACTTTGAAATCTCATTCACTAAGTTAATAAAATCATGAGACTTGTACAAAATAAAAAGCAATGTAGTATTTACTTTAATCAAAGGACAAAAGGAAAATGATGGTGGCATTACTTGAAATCCCTGAGATCGGAAGAGCAACAGTTATAGGTATGTATATATCAAGCGGCATTAATAACAAAATCATTTTAAACCATACAATTCTTGAAAAGCTAAATTGATTATAAATGCAAGAAAATAAAGATAACACTAACTAACTATGTGGAAAAGAGTAACCAGTGAAAACATACACAAAAACTTAAACTATAAAATAACCTGATAGATATAGTAATTCTCCTGCCTCAAATCTTTTTAAGAAATTAATCCGATCTATATAAATTTTATTTAATAAAAAATCAGATAATTATTGAAAAAAAGCTGAATAAACAATTCAAATTGGAACACTAAAGAACTCAACAATTGAAATCAACGTATATAAAGAAATCATAAAATTAGAAAATGAGAATGATAACATTTAAAATGAGAAAAAGAAATTAACTTACATTTTGATTTAAGATAAATTTTGAAATAATTTTTTGTAAACTACATTTACAGTTTTGTTGCTCCTTTGCCCATTTTATTCACATATTAGGATTTTCAAGCACCTCGGTTGGTAACTATAGACATACCAACATAAAATTTCCTATGAGTGAATACATGATTTTCAACAAAATACCCACACGAGATGATGGTTGGGCTTCACTTCTATTGATAGTCATTACATAGGAAACATTAAGGAACCTGTCTTCCACAGAAAGTGAAAGGAAGTCTTAAATCTGATGGCGTAAGAGCCATTATTGGTATAAGAAATTTGTGGCCTGCATTATACCTAGATAGAATTTTTGCTTCAAGCACGTGATCTCCAAGTCATATGATTAAGAGCCTAGTACCATTACACAATCCAGCTAAATGATCAATATTACGCAATAGCATAACAAGCACACCAACATTAAGTTTAAGTTTCAACTCATGACTGGGTACCCCAAAGCAATGTACCCCATTCAAGAATTCAGGGGTTTGCAAATCTCGAATCAATTCATCACAGGTATCTGCGTCACATGCAGAGTTAGAACTTAGGTAAGTCTTCATTTTGGACTGTGTTTGGTTGACCATATAGTCATTGATTGTATCAACAATATCAATTGCTGGTGCAAGTATATATAGCTCTTCCATTTAAATAAGAGAGATTACCACTATCAACTAAATATTTAGGAGAAGTACCCTCAACAACAGTTGCAACTGGGTTACCTAATCAACCACCCCTCTCGAAGTTAGGTAATCTTACTAACTTAGCCCCCCCTCACCCTTTCTAAGTGAGCACGTTAACAACTCTATTAAGTTATTAAATAACAAAAACTCATGCAAATATCCCCAAAGTTCAATTTATGTGACTGCACTAACTGCAAGCAAATCTTTTTGTCCTGTCTAAATTAATATCCTTTATCGCCTAATTAATCTAATTCATGTATTTCTCTCTCGAGTTCAACACAAACCAATAAACATTCACAAATTCGCGCGCCAAATAAGTGAAAACCATACAAAATAACGATAAAGAATTAACTAGAAATTAACTTTTTAGGCATTGAATCAACAAACGGATAGCTAGGGTTTACAAAGGGGCTGCATCGTTTGTCCCAAGAAAAGAAACTTAGCTACTCATAGAATTAATAAAATAAAGCATATAAGAGTACGAATCCATCACTGAATTTTGATGAATAAAGCTGGAGATGAAGAACTATTATACCAATATTTTTCGAGCCAAAACTTCAACTGAAAAACCGAGCTAAACTTCAATAACAATCTCAAAGAAAGTATAGTAATGTATATGGGGATGTGTTTGTATGCTAGGTTAGACCCCTTTTATAGAGTTTAAAAACTCCTAATAAAAGAATAAAAATCATGCAAGCGTCTTATCGTAACAAAAATACTAATGAAAAGGAAAAAAAGAAATTCGGAAATTCATGCGTAAGGGGGCATGCGGCCGTACAGTGAAACTATGTGGCCGCATGGCTGTTGCTGACGTGCCACTTGTCTCCTCGAGTGCTTGAGTGCAAAAGCCCCGATTTAAAAAAAAAAAAAAGGGTCCCTATTCCAAAAGCCCCATCCCGCCATTCAATTTTATCACACAAAAAAGGTGCAAAGGGCCAATTTGCCAATGTATTATAGGCGGATGTTGAAATTTTCCACTTTTTTGATTGATATTTGCCATTGTAGTTTGCAATTAAGAGAAAAATTTTAACTATTTTTTATCTTCATATCAAAATTTGCTACTCAACTTTAGTTTTGGATAATTTGAAGAAAAAATTTTGCATAATTATAATAATATAATAAAAAATAAAAATAATTTCAATTTGAATAATTAATAATAAATTAATTAATAAAAAATGTTAAAAAATTAAGACAGAAATTTTTATCCCACATATTATATGAGACTATGTGAGTTACCCCACTGTGGTCCCTATGTGATTTGTCTAATAATCTCCTATAATATGTGCATCTCGTAGGATTATCCTACCATATATAATGAGAGAATGTGATTGCTCCATTACAAAAATAATCTCTCGCCACACATCTAGGAAGATTATCTCGCCAGATGCCTATATGTTATGAGATTATTGGACAGTCTTTATATAAATTGTCTCACTGTGGGATAACCCCATTTGATTTGTCTAATAATCTCCTATAATGTGTGCATCTGGTAGAATTATCATGTCAGATAGGGGTGGGCGTCGGATCCGGTAATCCGCCAAACCCGACCCTACCGATCCGCAATGGGCCGGTTCGGGTCGGGTTACTGTTTATATCGGGTCGAAAGCGGTTTAGAGATAAAGAAACCCGACCGGGTCGGGTCGGGTGGCGGGTGGAGATGCCGGATCCTCGGGGATCCGACCCGAGAACCCATGTCGGGTTTAACCCGAATCGGGTTCTCGGGTCAAACCAGATTAAGCTTTTTTTTTTTCCCACTTCTAAAAACGTGTTTGACAAATGACAATTTACAATTAGACAAACTCTCAAGTCTCATTCTCACCCGGTCACCCCTCACTCAGTCCGTCACTCTCTCAAGTCTCACCCCCTCAGACCTCAGTCCATTCCGTCTCTCTCTGTCCTCACCTCACAAACCCTAGCTCAATTAGCTGCCGCCACCGTCCTTGCCGCCGTGTCCTTAGCTGCGTCTGCTGCCCCAAGCCCTAACAATCCCCGCTGTTGCCCAGGCCCAGTGCTACTGCGCTGCTGCTGTTGGCTGTTGCTACCCTCGCGGCCTCGCCTGCTGCCTTGCTGCTGCCGCACGCCCGCTCCTGCAGGTAACACGCCTTGAGCCTGTTTGTCTCTCAATTAAGTACATCTATGTAATTAAAAAAAAAAAAGACAAAAAAAAAGAAGAAGACATGTAATAGTTTCATCTGATACTTTTCTTGTTTACCTTTCACATGTAAATTGTAATAGTATATACCTAGTTAGAAAATTCCTCTGTTTATTTCATGATTTTGATATTTATTGATTCATTCATAAGATTGAGAAAAATACATATTTGCTGAGTGCTGACTGCTTGATATGATAACTATAATAATCATAGAATTGAAGAAGAAAATTCAAAAAACAATGTTGAAGGCTTGAAGTTGACAAGGATCAAATACATATTATGGAAAGTTTTGATAGTTTAACTACTGACTTTTGGTTTGCTTGGAGCATTCTGTCAAAAGTGTGTTTCCTCACTTATAGTTATAGATAATATAAGTCTCATTCACTTGAGTCAAACCAAGTGACACTCATTATCAGAACTAAGTAAAGCAGGAAGCACCAAATTCCCCGATGTATGCTACACTATAATTAGCAAGACTCATTATCCTCATTACAAACAAAAACTTTGCATCTAGATCTCAATGTTGCCATGCAAAAATTTGGTAAGTGAGCAGGGTACATTGTAATCAATACTTTTTTAATTGGAACAAACTTCTCCT
>CAVNYN010203735.1:0-14537 GCA_963692815.1 Nyctanthes arbor-tristis | reverse complement strand
GAACGCTTTACGGCTGCCCGGTTCATTGTCGGAGATGTGTGGGTAAAACCCACCGGGGTGCCTTATTCTCCAGGCTTTATATTTTCAGTTCCAAAACAGGATCCCAATGGGAATTACACTTCTGAAACTCCTGAAGAAGAACAGGGTTGGGGAACAGATTCACACGTTAAAACAACTTCATTATCCAATTCTAGCTCCAGCTCTGGTGAAAAGAAAGACAATTCTGAATCATCTTCTGGTTCGGAATTTGGTCAGTCTCCAGCAACGGCCCCTGCTCCTGGCCCAATTATTTCAACTGCGGCTTCACCAGCTCCTGACCCAGCACCCTCCTCGTCGGATGAAACTATTTCTATAGCGGCGTCACCGGACGCAGGTGCACCGGCTCCCGGCACTGCCTTGTTGGAAAAGGTAGTTGAAAAAAGCACGTTATCCTTTTCATGGATGAAACTAAACTAAGGATTCTTTCATTTTATCTAACTTGATTTGATTATTACAGTGTCTGGTTTCTGGCACTGTACTTAAGATCTCATTTCTTTTCTTCTAATCAGTCATGACAATAACAACAGCAATGAATCATTTGTATATATCTGTACTAAAGCAAAAGTTTTGCCCTTTCTACCGATCTCCAATTTTTGGTTAATAATATTTTCTTTTTGTAATTTTCCCCCAACTAATTCTGTAACATTATTATTGATTAATGCAAATTACAGAAATTATGTCCAAGACGACGTATATCAATTGATGTGTCGCTTCTAAGATAGTGTCTCGTCTCGTCTCGTTTGAGAACAGCAATATCCAAAAGTACTGATTTTGTTATGGTAATTAGAAAAGTTGTCTCTATCAGATGAATATATAACAATTATTGTTTGTTTACTTATAATTGATTATTATATGGTTAAGCGTTATTTAAAGACCAACTTTTTATGTTACTATGCAATCTAGTCTTAATTTGAAAAACCAACTTTTTATTTTACTGTGCAATCTAATTTTAATTTTGAAAACTTGACAATTCTAACATCAAATCTCATTTTTTTTTGCGGCGCAATTTAACACTTTGAACTTAAAAAGACTATGATACCTCAAATTCTAATTGAAATAAGAATTAGTTAGTAAATAAAAAATATATAAAAATAAGAAAAAATATACTTGATGGTATTTATTAAAAAAAAAAATCAACTCATGAAAATTTTGCGATAATAGTGAGAGCAGATTGATGATCTGCTCCACCATCTGCCCGAGTTGGGATCGGGGTGCAGAGGAAATCGATGTGCCGATTGGGCTCTCCAGATCAACTTTTTGGTATGCCTATCAATCTGTTTATTTTATTCATTTTTACTTTAAAATTTTTTCTCATTCATTTTAATTTTTTGTTACTTTTAATTAAAAGAATTGTCGTAGCCGAATTAGGGTGAGGCACTATCGGTCCTTCTCGCTCTATAAGTTTGTGTATCTCAAAAGCACTGCTCTATTCAGGGCTGGTGCCCATCAGGTTTGAGTCAAATCGAGTATTTTTTGTCATCACTATTTAGAATTTGATTGTTTAAAAAAAAATTCTAATTTAATATTAGTGATTTTTAGTTTTTTAATTATTAAATTAGAATTTTAATTATTAAATTAAAATTTGAAGGTATTATTATTTTTTTAAATTAAAATATTAGATTGAGTAAGAAAAGTGATATTTAAATTATATTTAAAAAGTTAGGAATAAATTACACAGCAAAGTTATTTGTTTTACTCTCTCTTCTTTTGAACTTCTAATTTGATATGAGTTTTTCATTGGTGATGGTTTTAACGTGGTGTAGAAGAGGAACACGAGAAGAATAATTTTTTATTTTAATTCTTTTGATTCTATTTCACCCAAGATTTCAAGGATATATCTTGGTCCTTCTAAGAAAAAAGTTGACCATTTAATAGTCACATTAACACTAAAAGAATTTAATGAAAAGTGTAGATTGTGCTAGAAACGTTAAAATTGAACGTGTAAATGTCAAGTTAGAAATGATAGAGACAAAAGGTACATTAAATCCAATCGTTAGGGGATATATAACAATTTGATTACAAAGTCTTACCTACAAAATCTTATCTCCTATTAAGGAGCCTTATGGCTTACGTGACGAAAATCTAATAAAAACCGCCCTACCAACAGCGAGGCCGCTTTCATTATATTTCCGCCATGTATTCATCTATCTCCTTAATAAGAGTTTTATCTATCTTCTTAACAAAATTTGATATATAATGCTAATTGGTCTCATAATGCCATATAGGTGCTTTAAAAAAAATTGAACAAATTTTATTATTTTTTTTGGGGGACCAAAATTGTACAAAAATTTTGTACAAGGGTTATTCCAAATTTAATTATTGGAGTCCTAAAGTTTGAGGATTTAATTGCAATTTAACAAAATATTTTTTTCTTTACATGAAAATCTCAAGATTAAAATCTCTAACCCCTTCCCACAAAAAAAAAAATAAAAAAAATAAATAAAGAAATCTCAAGCTTAATAATAATAAAAACAAAAAAAATAATGTTTTGTAGCACCAGTGGTGTTTAGCATCAGTCTATATGACAATTAATGTAGCATTAAATAATAAATGAAATTAAAAACATGAATAAAAGACCCACTTAATTTAACTTATCATTCAATGCCACCTTGATATAGTGCCAAGCATCAGTAATACTAAATAGTATTACTCAAACAAAAATAAAAATAAGAATCATTTATATATTTGAAAAGCTTGTCCAGACCCAAATAGTGCGGCGAAGGCTAGCTTATCCGGCAATCCCCACCCTCCCAACAGTAAAAGGAAGAAGAAAGTGACGGAGAGTTTGACTATCTTTTTAGAGGGGTTGGATGATAAATTACTGTAATCCGACAACATTGAAGCACAACTCCATGGATCAATAGAGAGAAGGCTCAAGCAGAAGGGATCTTTAAGGTAATTTGCTGTCTGCACAGAAAAAAGTCCCAGGAGATACTGCTGTAAATAAGCATTCCCAAGATGATCTTTGTGCAATTTAAATTGGATGAATCTAGACAAAAATCTGCTAACGACAGAGTATGAAGATTTGCCGCCGGTGTAGAGGGAAGTCGAAACACACAGAATTTTAATGGAACCCGATGAACGCTGACGTTTTGCAGTTGCTGCTTTTATAGAGACAAACACTAGGGCTTAGGGTTGTTATATGTGAAATGACATTTATATCCTTGAAACCTTTTTCACAAATGCTCTCTCTTTTTGGTGGTGGTGGTGGTGGTGACGGTGATAATAATCTATATATTAATAATAAGAGAAGTTTGTCTGGTATGGTTTTTTCTGTTAATAGTCTGATTTTATAAGGATTTTAATGACGTCACAATGACATCATTTATGAAATTATATATTTTTATTTTTTTCTAAATTATCTTCTTTACCGTGTCTTTTTTATCTTTTCCTTTTCAAAAATTATACTGATCCAATTCGATTTTTAATTTTTGTTAATTTTTCCTTTTGCCTTATCCTCTAATCTTCATCCAATTATAGCTTCAATCTTACATTAAAATCCAAATTTCCTAATATTTATCTTATCTTATTTTTGATTGTTGATTTGAATTATTATTCTTTAATCCGTTTTCATGGTTTCTACTTTTAGGTTTTTGGTGTAAGACTTTTTTTCTTAACTCTTCATGTATCTTTGATTTTTTATTTGAATTAATGTTTTTAAGAATATTTGAATTAATTTTTTTATATTTTCTTAATTAATCTTTTTTCTTGACCTAAAATTAAAAACCAAGAAAAGGGATATACTCCAATTGCAGATTTCAATTGAGTTTTGTGTTATGCTTGGGCTTAAATTGCACTTTTAGTTTGGATTATCGTTCTACCTTTTGCGCCATGAAGAAATGTTTTTCCTTTTTTTTTGACAATTTACTTTATTTGTTTACCATCCATATGCCGACAATTAATTATTATTACATATGAATTAAAATTATGAATCTCTCTCCTTCTCTCTCCCCCTTCTATAACACATACACACATATACTACTCTTACTAAAAATATTATAATAAACATTTAAAATTTTTTAAAGCATGCTTCAATAATTCTCAAATTAATTCTTTTCAGAAAAAGAAAAAACAATCCTCCAATTAGCTTGCTTTACATATTTTAAATCTATGAAAACCCAAATTTAATGGGCTATGGTTTCATTGGTTTTTCTCCCTTTTTTCGTAAGTATAGTTACATAAATTGTACATTCGCATTATTATTTTCATGGAAATTAATTAATCATATTTATATTATATTTTATGGAAGTTTAACAGAAAATTAATTACTAATTTTATATTATCTTTTTTTAAAATATAGTTACTTTAATATTTATTTTTTAATTAAAAATAATTAAAAATACAATCAGAATAATTTTATTCCTTCAATAGAAAAAAGAAACTTCAAGTTTAGTATTATACTGGAAAAATGATTTTGACTTTGTCTTTCTTTTCTGCTCTAATTTTTTTAATTTATGTTATCATGCCCGTATAATGCACGGGTTGAAAAATCTAGTAATAATAATAATAAATGGAAACAACACTATTCTCAAAAAAAAAAAAAAAAAACAACACGACTAGGGTCTGAGCACCATAGTAACCAAAATTGTAGGCCATCGCGGATGCTCGTTAGAACATTCTTTTGAGTATTTTGATACCTGAATAATTTAATAAATATATAATAATATTGAAGTAGCACTTATGGTACTGGCAATATACATATTATTAAAGATATGTATTTATAACCCACTTAATTTAAATTATCATTTAATATCACATGAACCATTTTTGAATACATATGATATTATAACTCTATAGAGTAGCATGTTACGTAATTAATATGGTTTCATTGGATGTGTCTATGGAAACAATTGAATTGTATCAATGGTACCATAACATTTTCTTTACAATTAATGAACTGCACCTCTCAAGTCACGTTTACACTAAGATTATCATTGATTCCTTAGAAAATTTGAACATACTAGGAGTATTTTTACAATTTTTTACAAATTGTACACAGTATGAAATTTATGAATTCATTGTATAATATCAAGATGTAAGATTTTACATTATAATACCATGTGTACAAATAAAGTACATAAAATTCACTGTCAAAAGTAAAGTAGCCGTAAATTTTTTTCCTTTCACGGAGTCCCACACAGGAAGTGAGAAAGGGCGAAAGACAAGATATGACTGGATGAGGTGAGCTGAAACAATTTTTTGCCAAATATCCCTTTTTTTCTCTCTTATTATTATTATTATTTGTTGAGCCAAATACATAAATATCATAATTATCAAACCCAGCTCAGACATTAAACTAGTCGAGGACTCGGCTCATTGGTTCACTGGTTCAACCGGTGACTCGGCGGTAGAACCGGCGGGTCAATTCTGATGAGCCTGTTAAATTATTTTTTTACAAATATAGCATGAATAATTGTCATTAGAGTCAATTCTACTATAATTTCGTAATTAAATATCAGAAAATTCTAATTGGACAAAAGAGGGGACAAAAAAGGTGACAAAATGGATATGTCTCATAAGTGATAGATCGGAAGAGCGTAAAAGTGATGTGACGTGTTGAAAAAAAGATTGTGCCATGTGTCAGTTATGTTAAAATTTTTGTATGTGTCTTTGTTCAAATAGCACAACTCTTAAATATCATTACATACATAAATATCTTTTAGATGTAATTCAAATTTAATTGGAATTTTTGGCCTATGATTGTTAGATGGAGAGACCGCAGTGAGAGAACGACGATGAAAAGTTGCTATTAGGTGAAAAAAGATGTTAAAAGACGTTAATTGCCCCCTGAGTTTTAAATTTCCTTGATGTGTAATAACCCGGGCGGTTCTTCAGTTTTCGGGTCACTGGTTCTTTGCGCAACCCGCCGAGTCAGCCTGGTTAATTTCGGTTTGATTGAATATTGCTAATCAATTGTTAACCGGATCGGACACTTGGCCGGGTCACCAGTTTTCTGATCCGACCGACCGATCCGGTCTAATTTTGATAACTATGATAAATACTTCATTTTAGATATTTATTTTTGAAATGAGAAAACATATTCACACCACCTCTACAATTTTCTAATTACATATTACTTTGGAAGTTCTTAACCTTTATACCTTATAAAATTTCTGTCCTAACATCTTGACCTTTCTACGTATTTATTTATTTCTTAATGATAGCTTTTATTAAAAAGAACTAGTTATTCCACCCGTGCATTGCACAAGTAAAAAAAATAGTAAAAATATATCTATTTGACAGTTGGATAATAAATAAATATTTATACCTTTGTAAAAAATTTAAAAGTATACAGTAATTGAATAATATGATCAATGATCAGATATTTAAAGGAGAAAATTTACTCAAATCAACCCATAGTTATATATATATATATGTTACGCATTTTGCTTTCTACGATCAAATATATGCATCTATTTCTACTACTACAAATGCTCAAGGCTTTACAGTTCTTCTATCACTCCACAATTACTATTAATAAGCCTTAAAATACAACCATTATCTTCCATATCAAGAGCCAATAATCATTCACTAAGAGCCAATTAAATAGCATCTCTCTACCTGAATTAAATTTATCAATCAAAAATATAAATATCCAGATATTGTAATTTACAAACGAAAAAGATTGTATTAAAATTTATCGACTGTATAGAGAAACTATAAACGCCCACTAATTAATATGTAAATTATATAAGTATATGAGCACCCATCTATATCAAACCTTAATTCAAAAATTAAAAGAGTCTATTTAAATAATTAGAGGGGAAAAGAGAGAAGATGCAGTATTAGCTTTCTATTAGATGCCTACGGCAAAATAAAAGTTGTGGTTGAAGCGAAGTATAAGCCAACATTGAAGAAGAAGAATATTATAACACAATTTATCATAATCAAAGACATATCATAGCAAAAGAAACTGAGAAAGAAAAGTTGCATACGAATATGAAATAAAAAATTTAATAAAAAAACTTGCCATAAATTAAAACTTTTTCCGTAAAAAAAACTCACCGCGAGAGTGACCGCAGAAAAAATATGCGAGAAAGAAATGAAGGCACTTAACTGCTTTATATATTAATAGAGTTGTCCTGCTTTATATATTAATAGAGTTGTCAGCTTTAGAATCATAAGAAAATATGCCACTTTATTTTTTTTTTAAGTATTTGAAAGACTCAAGTTTTTTTTTTTAAACAATTTTAGAAATTATTATTATTATTATTATTATTATTATTATTATTATTAGGTACAAGAGGCAATAAGTAATAGACGGCTAAAGATACAAATACAAGAAAGAACAAATTAGCAACGTAGGTAAAAATTTGAAAACAATTAGAGAATATTGAATACAATTAGTGATGTGTTTAAGTAAAAAACACGCTGTAATATAATCACCCTTATGAAAAAGAATTGCCAATTGCTTTCCAACATTTTCACAACTTTCTGCAAAATAAATTTGCAAAAAAGGCAATTAGTACTTCCAGCTTTCACCAAACTTTTAGATGAAAAAGATTTGATCAACATTCCATTTTTAAAATAAAATCAGAAACCTATTAGGGCTTACACTCAAGTATTGCTCACCAAAGTTCAAATATTAAAAGATCCAAAAAGCCAAAGCCCCATTAAACAAAAGCAACGACCCAAATCCCAGCGTCCAGCAATCAAACTATTTTTGCCAGTATATATATGCTGTGGGTATGCTTTGAATTTCGGCTAACACAAAAAGGCACAACCATAAGAAACAATTCACCATGTATGGAAGATTAGAAGACCAGTTTCAGCTGCCAAGTCTTTCCGCTAGCAAACAGCTCTCTAACATCATGTAGCTTAAGCTTAAACATTTTAACACACAAGGAATCCTTTTTCCCGTCTGCTTGTAGAGGAGACGCTGCTTTGTTTTCTACTTAATTGTAAAATATCAAGATGAAACATGTTGTACGGGTCTCAACCAAAATCAAACTTCAAAAATCATAGGCCGATTACTGCTCTTCATCTGCACAAGCCTCAATCCAGGCGCTCCATCTGCAAATTTGATTTAGAAGGTTAAAAAAAAAAAAAGTCATCCAAGTCGTGTCACGCAGCTTGCTCAGGACTAGATAACATATCATCTAGCTATTTGTACTCTTGAAGATAAATTTCGTGTATAGAAGGGTTGAGAAAGTAAATGCCCAGAGTTCATTTGTGCATATACAATAATAGATAACATCCAAAGTTATATTCATTGCAAGATAATAAAGATGCTGAGCATATTCTCGGATGACAGAGATTCACAATAATCTGCAAGCTGAAGCTTTATTGAAAAGCAAAGAAAACTAAAATGCAGCCAAAAGTTGAGAGGAAATTACCTTCCAGAGGCCATCATTAAGATAATGCATGTTATCCACCCCAATTCCTTTGTTGACTGTCCTTCTGCAGTGACAAGATCATTCCCAAAGAGTATTATTTATTTATTCATTTCCGTTTTTCTTAGCACAAAACAGGGCGTGTATAAAATATTTGGATTTGGTAGCTAACTATTTCCTCATTCCAGCACCAGCCAAGAATTGTTATCCTCTAGTTTCTTTGTTTTAATGGAGAGAGAAGACAATAGAGGGAAGCTAAATCTTAAGAGGTAAACACACTATTATATAATAAACTCACTCTTCAGCTTTTTATTGTTTAAGCTTCTGATTTCATAAACGGTACAGTTGACATTTATTCCGCCCAATTAAAAAATAAATTAAAAAAAAAAAATGAACTTACATGTCTTTTGCAGACATTTTTGTAAATCCAATAGCAAGAGCATGTTGCTTCCCTTCAGCCATTATAGCCTGATAATTAACAGCAAACATCTGATACTGATTGTCAAGGAAAATACTGCGCGCACCTACATACTACATATGGGTCGCTTATCAACTAATTCAACAAAGAACGGTGTTCCATAGAATAAATGTATCCCATAGTGCACACACATACGTAATACATATGGGTCGCTTATCAACTAATTCAACAAGGAACAGTGCTCCATAGAATAAATGTATCCCGTTGTCTATATAAGAATGGTGTTCCATAGAATAAATGAATCCCATAGTCTGGGGTAGGAGATTCGAATAAAACCAATTAAATCCCATTTCCCCCGCCGTAAAAATTACTCCAATTTTCCCTCTTAACTAGTCCAATATATAAAACGAATTAAATCCCATTTGCCCTGCCGTAAAAATTACTCTAATTTTCCTTCTTAACTATTCCAATCTCCTACCCCCTCCACTTCTTGGCGAACCTACCTCCTGTTAAAATCAATTTCCCAGTTTATCCATTGTTAAGAAATCTAAAATATAATTAGATTAACATCCCATGGGTGGGAGCATAAAAACTGATAAACCACCCAAACTACGAGACACAGCTGATTCAGGTCGCTTCGGGTCAGGTTAAAGTGGAGGTTATTTGATTTTAGATCAGGAAAATTGAAACTGAAACTGCTTAAAACCACGCAAAACAACTTAAATTATCCACAAACCGCCTAAATCTACCAAACCCCATTGGAAGTGGTCTGGTTTCCAAATGGACAAATACCAAACTGACAATGGTGGTTTAGTTTTAGGTTCGATTGAAAACCTACCCAACCCAAACTATGCTCCCATGTAGTAATTACTACATCAATCATTTTAAAGGGTTAAAAATAAGTTCTTTTTTTTTTTTTTTTTAAATAATATAATCAAAGCCACAAAATTGGCAACTTTTCATTAATCAACAAAAGAATGTACAAAGCTCGAGCCGAGATGGAGCAAAAACAAACACCAAAGAGCGAAAAAGAAAACACAGAAAGAAAAACAGCAGCAAGCAACAAAAAGAAACCACTACTCCACATGATTCAAAGCCCAATGGAGTCCAGATAAACATATCAAGAAACAATACCAAAATGACCTGATAAAACCCCATCCAAGAGCACAGCAAAAAACAGCCAAGCAGAAACCAGAAAAAACCAGCAAGCCACACATTGAAGGAAAATTTGAAAATTTATGCTTTCTCAACCCATCTATCAAACCAGGCGGGAAGCCAAAAATACCTTCCCGCAACATTCTTTCGACATGGTGCTATTTCCTCTTGACCAAAAGTGATTGAAACTTGATTTTATCTTCAGGCCTGATATTTCCTCTTTTAACAGAAGAAGATTTTAAAAAAGAGAATCAACTAATTTCCACAATTCTTTTAGTTAGATACCTAGAATTAATTCATTTTTTGATGCATATTATGCTGCTTAGCCGGTTTATGCTCTCACTACTAATACCTATAGAATATAACTTTATCATTAGTTACTTTTCCTTGCTGGTGGGCTATAATTCCATAAATTAAAAAAAAAAAAAATTCATGCACAATAATAATTTTCTTTATTAACTCTGCTGATCATTAAGCAAGACTTCACGGATTGTGCAGATTAGATGATGAAACAATTATGCAGAAATGCTAATTTAATTCACCATGAAATCTAATACAAACAAATCTCTGGGTGGGCGCATGTGTGTGCCTGTATGGATTATATAAAATTCTTGGAAGTCATACCACGGGAGTTTCTGCTTCTACTTCATCATCTAAGGCACCTCCAGGAGAAGTAAGCCCTGGACACATTATGTTGGCTCCAGAAAGGACAAATTTTATAGCCCCCCTATCAACCTGTAATTTCTTCATCACATTGGGATCTACAAATGGACAAGGTATAACATTAATCATCAAAATTTTACAACAGATACAATTTTGTATTCATTACACTTATTTTTTAAAAAATATCTTTTGTGTTCATTCCACTTGCCACTTGGTGATTGAAAAAATAAATCAAACTGGTAAGTGGTGAACTGGATTGCTCCATATTTTTCTCAGTTATCATCATTTTTTCTTTACCTAATTTAACCAAAGAATAAAGGTGAAATAAAGAAGTCAAGAAAAAAAAAATATTATGTTTGAAAGAGCTGCAAAACATCATTCATTGATGTTATCATCCTAGAGAAAAACAGGGTAGGCGGGAGCATCCTGCTTGTTTAATACATACGTTATGCTCCCTATATTATCGGAAGTGTAGAAACTCGGAAGTGTAGAAACCAAGTGAAATTTCGAGAAGGATAAGGGGTCCCATGTAAACAAACAAATCCTAAGCCCAAGCAAATACATACAAGAAAAATTATAAATGAGATCAAGCAAAGGGTCCACACAAAAACCTTATGAGTCTCACTTAAAGCACTTTTGAACCATGCTTCATGAATATCGACTTCATTACCCATCCAAAAAAAAAAAAAAAATAATAATAATAAAATAAAATAAAATAACGAATAAGTACATCCTACCTAGCACCAGAAGCCAGCAACAAATCATGGCTGTCTGACATAGCATAAAACAACCATAAGACCTATGTCATGGACGTTCCACAAGAAACCAGTTTGGTCACATACTAACACCCACTTATTTAATATTCGTGCTAAAACCGTTAAACGACCAGTTAAACCTTAAAACAATCAACGCAGACAGTTTACATTGGTAGACAGGTTGGAATGTGACGAATAAAGGGAGAAAAATCAAAAAATTTCTAAGATTTCAGATCTAGGTTTTGCCTTGGTTTAATAGAGACAAGGAATTTTTACTTCAGGCCAGGTTATTTTTTACTTCAATGTTTAACCCTCAAAAATACTTCCATTACCATAATCTAGCGCCTCATCAAAAGTTTTGAAATACCGACCAAGTATACCATCAAGCCAAGACCAAACAAAAATAGGCCACATATTAATTTACTCAATGAAATGTCAAATAACTAAAGTTCAATATAAATTAAATTTTAATAGCCCTAACTTTCCATCCAACCTCTATCCACATTAAGAGTACATAAAAATGCCAGAGCTTTTGCACTTGAATTTTTAAATGCTTTCATGATAAAAGGACATCGATAATTCTTACTCCAAACCTAACCATTTCAACAGGTTAACTACTTTGCAATTCATTACCAAGCCAAAGACTTCTTCATAAATATCAGTTAGAATATTATAATTATATCATGTGATCTCTTCACAAATTCAATCACGTTCTAACACATAATTCCATATGATAGTCAATTCAAACATGAGATGAATTGCAGGACATAGGGGTTCCAAAATGGACTGATAGAGATTTTTGTCTGTACATAGGCAGCATGAGGACCACGATTGCTTAGGTAACACAATAAGCCAATGCATATTTTATATCGTTTACAAGAAATTGATAAAATTATTACTGGCACAGTTACAATATCTTCTATTAAAATGCTCTTCTACGTTTTCCAAAGTATTTTGATAAATTTCTTACTCGGAACAATATTAAGGAACTTGAACAATTATCACTGTGATTCTAGCTGGTTTAATGATTGAATATAAACATTTTCAGGCAATTCAATTCTCAAGTATTGATTAAATCCAGTATCTACATCAGTCTATTTAGGAGACAAGCAGCAAATGATCCTATACATTTCAAACATTAAATACTTACATTGGTGAAGAAGCCGTAGTGTAGGCATATAAGGCCCGTCACGTATGTTGAAGAACAGAGGCACATTGTTCACCAGAACTAAATTCAGATGATTTGGACTTACAAAAAGGTAACACAACTTTTAGTAATAGATGCAAAAGATAATATATAAGAAGTACAATCAAGTCACTTTGACAATTTTATTCTCTTTCTAAAAAATTACCATTTGGCGACAATCAGTGGGGACTTCTTTGGCAGCAAATCTTCCAACACTGGTTCAAGTCCTGGATACTTCAACGAAGAGAGCAATTTTGCTTTTAATTAACTGCAAGCTGATTATGGACAAAAGTATCTAAATTAACAATTATTGTTGAATGGAAATAGCAGTATTTCAAAACCTCTTCCGCAATACTTTGCCGGATTTTCCTCTGCACGGAAGCTTTCACTTGATTTTGTGCTGAAACTTCCTCAGATGAGAACCTAATTAACGTTTGAAGGATACAAAAACCTACATAAGTTATCATGACTTTGATGTATATTGATAGGCTATGTATGAAATGAAAGTAGCTATCGCATAAATACCATCAGGCATGCAATAAAACTAATAATGATTAAGTAGCTATATATTAACATCAATATAAAAGCATCCACCGCTCAACAACAGTCGAGTAAATAATCGCAAATACTGAGGAATGATCGAAACTGTAAAAAGAGAAAGAAAGAGAAAATGGTATAGGAACTATATGAAACCTCTAACACACACATACGAGTGGTCAGCAGTACACCAAAACCTGAATTAACAAATAACAAAATAAATAAGTTAGATACATGTGAGCACATATAAGTCAGTTCATCATCTATTATTCTCTTAGTATCATCGTACTTTTAATTTTTGAACTGTCATAAATATGTTAGATCTACCCCATTTCTAACTTTTGCAGTACTTCTCCTTCAATTCTGAATGCTCTTGAACTGTTACTGTTTTATCTCAACAATGAATACAAACTACAGATGTAGACTCGTAAGACAACTATAAAGATATAGAGCTTGTTATTCTGAGCTTTTCTGAAAAGTTATTTTTTTGAATTGGATATTTCGGGAGAATGTGAGCTGGAGAATTAGAGAGATATTATAGGGAAATTTGAAAAGTAATTTTTTTTTTTTAAAAAAAAAAAATAGAGAATAGGTGGTTAGTACTGAAGTTTGACTACTGACCAACATTTTAGTTAGATTAAAATCAATGGAGAAGCTCATAACAGCTTGTTAGCCCTCCATTAACTGTAGGATTGTAATATCTATTTTAGAACTATGTTTCAGTGTATAATTATACCTTATACATTTGAGTGGGAAAAGGGAAACGTAAAGCTTAACTGTTATTTTCTTAACCTAACAACTGCCCTTTCAATTCAAATTCATCTAAATGGGTTAAAGGAAGGGCGTGTTTAATTTCTACCTAATGGAATACTAGAAAACAAACTTGAATTCTAAAGAAGCAAAGATAACTCTTCTTTCAAAGAGCAAGTCGCTAATAGCAAGTATATTAGACAAGAACTTGGAAAGTGATCTTATAAATGATGCACTAGATACAATTCCAAATTGCAACCAAAATATTATTTTGAAAAACATGCCAGGCCAAGAGATGGAAATGAATCAATCCAGATAGATTCAGGGGAGTTTGATTCTTAGTGTGTTTGGGACAGTCTTTGAAAAGCCTAAACGTGGTTTTAGGAGGTTAACCACTTCTGTCAAATATATACACACACACACACACACACACATATATAAGTATTTGGTTGTGGTCAAAAAGAACTTATTTAAAAAAAAAAAGGCACTTTCTAAAGCTGTTTTAGTGAAGCTCAAATTTTGAGCTTCTCCAAAAGCTTTTTTACAAAAAGCTGAAATATACCATATACGGAAAAAATATCTTTGCAACATACCTATTTACAGCACTTCTTGAAATGATAACCAAACAATCAATAGCTTTTCACCAACACTTTTTGGAAAAGCTCTACTCATAAAAGATTAAAATCTCTGCTATGAAAAAA
>CAVNYN010203729.1:0-46255 GCA_963692815.1 Nyctanthes arbor-tristis | reverse complement strand
AGGCTTTGGAGAGTGGTTATTGCCTAGCTTCTATTGGTGAGTCAAAAACACTCCACACAAATATTTAACATACACGGAATCCCTACTAACCTTACTAGTATTCTCAAGGCTCAACCTCTTCCAAACTTAGACTTAAATAGATTTGGCAAGTAGGAACAATATCAAGGGCAAGGTATTCTAAATTTTCACTGTAACTAATTTTCACTAATATCTACTATACAATTCACCCAACCAAAGTGTAGACTGTGATGACTTGTGCCAAATAGAAAGACATGTCAAACATGGAAAAGCAATTTAACTAATATGTTCTTGTAGAAATGCTCCATTTCGAATAGCGGACAACACATGATAGAAGATATTCAATCACTCCAGTAGACAAAATTTTTTCTTTTTTTCCTCTGATTTTTTTTTATTATTTGATTTCTTTTCTTTTTTTGGGTCAAAATTGTTTGGTTTTTAAGATTTTTTTTTGAAGCAATAAAATTTGCACTGTAAACCTGACTCTCAACAAAATTAAGAAATAAAGATTTAAAGCATCCCGCCCCCATACTCAAAGTATACATTGTCGTCAATGTATTAAACAATAATAAATGAGATAGAGTTAAGATACTCCCCGTGTAGAGATTGAAGAATTCGAGAAAAGGAGGTAGGACTCGTTGCACTTCCCATTTGAAATCTTCTGTCCTTCTTATCTTCTCTTAGGTGGTGGCTTCGTTCTTCATTAGTGACATGCATACAATAACAAAAGAAATACCAATATGAGTATGATAGGCCAAATTGGCAATAAACTTAAACACCAAGTATATAGGGTTGCGCGTTCCCAACGTATACTCAATTTCTAATTAAAACCATAAACCAATTAAATCACCACTTGACCCAAGCATGCCGTTTTACAAGTAAAGAAGACTAGAATAAGTGATTTGTGCTCAATATATGCAGAAAATTCAATCCACACATCCAACTTTTATAAAAGATGAAAAATGAAATTTTAAACACAAACCGACCAAGCATCTTCAACCAAAGAAAACATGAGGAAGTCTAGAAGTATTCTCAACTGATATTTTGGCATACGCAAGCATTAATATTAATCTAGATCTCTATAAAATTTCAAGTCAATCCGAGCATATTTGTGCTAGACGATGAGGGGCTGTATTTAGCATACAAGAGGGGATGAATCTGCCACAGCTTGATTCAATCTCAGGTAATGTGCCAAAATTTTGAAGTTTCTGAGCTATCTTTTGACACAAGAAAGTACACATGTAATCTAGCTCTCCAAAAATGGCTGTAGTCTTGGAGGCCAACGATAGGTAGCGGCCGACCGTGGTTTGCAAATCGCAGTTTGCCTGGCTATGGCAAGCCCCAAACCGCAGTTGGGTGTGGTTTGCATGACGCAGTTGGGCATGCTTCAGTCCCTTTTTTTTTTTTTTTTAAAGAGTTGAAAATGACCCATGTCCTGGATGAATGCAATGAAAATTATGGGTCTCTAAGTTAGGCTAAGAAATATATGCTAGGAATTATGAATGATATAACAAAAATTGATCAATGTAAAACTAGAAATTAAACATGCCTAAAACTAATGCAATGCAAAAATTAAAGTCAAAGAAAAGAAAAGGGATAGAGAATGGGTTGCCTTCCATTAAGTGCTTATTAGTAGTCATTAACTTGACTGTGTAGCCATCCACTTCGAGGAACTTTAAATGACGCTCTTGACAACTTGCCGAACATGCCAACGTTGCCTTTGATTGTCTTCACTATTAAGCCCCAAGTTTTGATGTTGCCCTTCTCAAAGTCATATGACTTTGTCTAACCATCGGACTCGAATTTAAGCATGTACACTTCAACCGGATCATCAGATCCAATGACGAAATCAATTGAACCATCAAATTTGTAAGGGGACTCATTGATGACTTCAATTGCGTTGTTCATCTCGTCCTCTTTGCTTTGATCAATTGAAATCTCGCTCTCCCTCTCAATCTGGAAATTTTTCCGCAATGATTCATTGCTTCTTTCTATCTTTTCCACCGTGGCACAAGCTAATTCAATTACTTCGTGAGTCTCTTGACCCCACTTCTTTACCTCAGTTTCAGCAAACTTGTAGTGCTCAAACATTAGTTCTAAGAATTTGTTAAACTCATCCAACTGTGGGTCTCATTGATCTGAGTAATTGAACTGTTGATAAACTGAAGGTATCTTCTAAGTCAAATATATCCATTCCGTCTAAACAGGCATTACTAATGACATGGGCATGCTAAACATTCACACATTTCAGCCTTTTGCTCATTGAGGAATTTAGCTAGAGGCTTATCTTCCTTGTCAATGCTACTTTTTCTCCGTTTCCTGACAGCAATAAAATAAAGAAAAAGAAGTGGATCAACTAGAAAATATAAGGAAAAAATAGAATAAAAATTAAGCTGAAATCAACAAAAGCAAAAAACCAAGTAGAAAATTCAAGCCCCAACAATGGCAGCAAAAACTTGTTGTCGATTTTATCCCATAAGTGGATGGATTTTTAACAAGTAATACAGTGATGAGTAGAGTGTCAAACCCACGAGGACTGAATTTAATAAGTTTCACTTTAGATGACTTGGCTTTCATTAAAAGAAAACACACAATAAGATTTGACAAATAATTTTAAAGGGAAAATAAAAGCTAAATAAGAAAATAAATAAAATTATTCACAAATATGAATACACAAATGTACTAGGATTCTCGAATTCACACCGTTCACATGATTAATTCTTTGTATTCGGGGTTGAAAATCAGCAATCCAATATTATTCAGAAGCCTCTCTCGATGGTCATCTAAAACTATACCTATACATGAGATTAATTATCTCTAATTAACCTTCGAACATATGGTGCGCATTAATCCATTGTGATTATTTTTTAATTATTTCATAGAGTATAATAGTATCTCTATCTATTATAGGGCCCTATGTCATTCATTACCATGTGCTATACTTATGATGAATCTCTCGAAAAGGACATGAATCACAAAACTTAATCTAATGGTGATCAAGCATCAAATTAGAATAAGGAAATAATAAATAATCAACCTAGAAAATAATCTTAGAACATATAAAATAAGTACTTCAAATTAATCACAAAGATGTGTTTCATCATTAATCCTAGTACAAAATAATTAGCTTATCATGTTGAGGAAAAGAAAACAACAATAAAGACTAGAATTCATAACCAAAGGAAACAAATTCACGATATATTCCACGTCATTTCTTTTCCTCCCATCACATGTTCCTTGAACCCCGCAATACGACTCTTCCACGTCTCGGCCTCCCCTTCCTCACACGGCTCTCCTTCTTTTTAATGCATCAATTTGGGATTAAAAGTCCAAATTCATTGATGGCATTTGTATTTTTTCTTTTTTTCCAATTATTAATTGCATAACAAGCCCTCAACTTCGTTTCTTTTTCAACTTTAGTCCATAATTTCCAAAAGAAGGTAGAATCGATCATTTTTCCTTCTTTTTTCTTCATTTGCTTCAAAATCGGGTTCAAACCTGAAATAAATAAAAACAAATAAAATTAAGCAGAAAGTTGATGAAAACAAATGATAAAAGTCTAGTTTTAATGTCTCAAGACAAGTGCAAAATTGCACTTATTAGTTACCTTGTAGAAACATGTGTGATATTGATTCCTCAGCAGCATAACAACAAAGGCACTATGAGGGTGTGCATATTTTGAATCTAGCTCTAAGAATCTTATCCATTGAAACTTAATTTCACCACAATTTCCAATTGATAAAAGTAATTTTTGGAGGTAGCCACTTATGCCAAACATAATTGAAGGATTTGTTCAAAACTTTCCCATGCCTAATCAGTTCAATGGAAGATGATAAATTGTATTTACCGATGCCCTCCTTAATCCATTACAGTTTCCCATCCTCAGTACTACAAATAGAAATTTGCAAAATGTCATGGACAACAAAATCAGGAAGAACAATCTTCTGCTTATTGGAATTCCAAGTCCCATTCACTTAATAATCACTCACTTTATCTCTAGAATTAGGGATACCATGCTACTGAAGAGTATCCATAGGCTGTCACCGGTCAAAACAAAAACAAATATGGACCTACCCCAACTTCCAAGACAACCGAGGTTCAATAATATCTTGCATTTGTTTCATTCTCTTCCATATAGAAGAATTTGTAGCCTTGACATCAATAGGTGTAGGATGCTTCCCTTTACAATACTTACTAGCCGTGACTTGACTCCATAAGGATTTAGTAGCCCTATATGACTACCAAAACTTCCCATCAAATGACTTACTCACCTTCTTTAAAAATTTGTAGCCTAGGCCACCTTCTGTTTGAGAAAAACATACAGACTGCCATGAAGCCTAATGCACTTTTCTCTCCTTACCCTGATCATTCCATAAAAAACCATCGAATAAATTTTCTATTTATTGATTGTTACTTTTGGAGAGCCCATCTACTACTACATATTTGAGAATAAAAAAAGTAAATAGGTGTTAGTTGTTTGAAAAAACAATGCAAAAGAAAAGACAGTGGCATTTTTTAAATTTGTGTGTAAATGGTTTCTTTTAGAAACTGATGTGTAAAGAGAATAGGTTTCAGTTCCCCATGTGCAACTAACGCTTATTTGGAAACTGATTACTTTTACACATCAGTTCATACAAGAACCGACGTGTATTATTAAGGAATAGGCGTCGGTTCTCTTAAGAATGAACGCCTATTCTCCTTCACTTAAATCGAACCTAGAACCACAGTCACATTATAATCTCTAAATCAAACACTTTACGACCAGCGCCTCTCCTTCAACGACCACCAATGAAGGAGACGACGACCCAACCACCGGTGAAGGAGAAGACATCGCCAAGCACCGACAAAGCTCTTTAACTTTATCGCTCCCATTCACTCCTCAAATATTGGGTGTGACCAACGGCTCCATTTTGTCTAAATCTTTTGAAGGCTTGCACAAAAGGCTTGCACTTTAAGGTAAATTTTAGAGCTAAAATAAGTTGAGCGATGAAATGATTATTATTATTCATAAAGCCTTTTGTTTATTATTTGGGAACTATGATTCTAGGGTTTGGGTTATATTTCATTAACATGAATTTTGTTGATTTTGGTGGATATATATAATTTCATGGCCATTGTTTGTTGAATATATTTATAAATTGTTATGAGTACATATGATTTGAGTAGAATTCATGAGTTAGTAGAAGTTTTACGGAAGTTGAACCAAGCTTGCACTCTACACGTTTGATAAAATGTCTCACAAAGCTATGTTTGAAATTTATACGTTTCTTGCATAGATTAATAACTAAAATTGTCATGCAAATATTTAAATAATTAACAAGCATTGATGGACACATGAAATAAAGAAAGCAAATAATGTAAAAATTCTTTCATTAAGTTCGCAATGCAAATAGATATGTAATTAACAAGACAATTACGAATCCACATAATGAAAAATTCTTTAATTGAGTTTGAGTTGAAAATAGATATGGAATTAACAATTATTAATGGACAAATAAGTTAAGAAAATCAAATAATGAAAATTTCTTTGATTAAGTTTATAATACAAATGAGTATGTAATTAATAAGCAATACTGATGTACAAATAAATTATGGAAATCAAATAATATAAAAATTCTTTGATTAAGTTTATAAAACAAATAGATATGTAATTAACAAGTATGAATGAACAAATAAATTAAGGAAATCAAATAATATAAGGAAAAATTACTTGCTAAAAATAAGAAATTCTTATTCTGGCTCTCTTGTTAGGTTGTGAGATATGGATCTGAATTGGATGTATAAGAGATGTACCATATAAGAATATGTGAATGGAGTTGAAGAGTTTATAAATTTTACTAAGGATAACAGAAAAAGGAAACGTGAAGAATTGATGGCGTGTCCCTATCGTGATTGTAAGAATCTGAAAAAGTATCGTAGCTATATATAGTGAAGATTATTTGCATTTTGATTTATACAAAACTTTCAAATATCTTGTATGTGCTATTTCCAATGTTACTTACATTCTTTCTTTGTTATTTTATTATGTTACCTACGCGCTTTATTGAATATTACTTGCAATTTTATGTGTAGCTTTGTAAATTATTATTTACATGCTTTATAAATGGTTACTATCTTAGTGTGATTTTGGTAACACTAACTTGCTTGTCTTTTTGTATATGCAGGTATGTAGGTAATGAATGTTCTTAATAGCTGACAACTCAAATGCATCAGATGATCCAGCAAGCTGTACAAAGATCCAGCAAGCAGCACAAAGAAGTAGACGAGACGTGCAACTACTTTCAAGAAATTGAAGAAGATACATGATGAGACAAGAAAGCTTCAATTTAACGAGTACAGTAGGATGACTGAGGCATTTAGTAAGCAAGTCAGGAGTTACATGGGGAGTGTGGTTTAGATTCTTGTGCATATAAACTACCCCGATTGGCGTTCATTCGAGCTTGCCCTTAAGCGGCTTGTTTGGGAAGACATCCTATAATAGTTTATATTATCGATAACATTGCATAACATTGTTGTCTCACAGAAATAATTCAATTTTGAGAATGACAACTTAAAGAAGACTGTTATTCGCGTAGCTGGAGAGACCTCAAGACTTCATTGCTGCAAAATTACATGTAACACCCCAAGTCTAGCAATACTAAACTTAGAAATGTTAACCCTCATTTAACTTTAAAAATGCGGAATAATAGATATTTTTTATTTGTTTAAAAAATTCTATAAAAATTTCGACAGAATCTCCTCTATAAATGAGACAGCCTACCTATAGGAGAAGCTCAAACAATAACATAAATTCAACAAACAATAACCAACAACTATCAGATCCTCTGTTAACCCGTTCCCAACTCTTTCACAATTAAACATAAAGGAAATTCAAGTTTAAAGTGATTAACAAGTAACCTCTCAAAAACACGTGGACTATACGTCGAGTATATCAAACTCCACTAAAAGTGGGATAACTGATAAGAGAACAAAATAATTCAATTCAGAGTTTAAAACAAGTCTTTCTATAGCTAGACAAGCTAGAAATAGTATTATCTTGTGACTGAGTCCGCCACCAAGTGAACCTCCCATGCTATCTAACTCTCATTGCCTGTAAGGTAGGGAAAATAGGGGGTGGGCATACGTCCAGTAAATAAACTCCATGCACACGAGATATGCTCATAATATGTAGTGAATTAACTTTCAAAAAGTACATGTCCCGTTGTACTTAAACATTTAAGAATCGTTCTTTTTCTTAGAAAACTTTCAATTTCCATTCTAGAAACTTCATTTTCATCGCGAGCTCACTTCATGTATCATCTAACCAATCAAAATACAGTGGGCCATTCTTATTTGGAACTAGATTTAATTCTACCGGTAATACCACCGAAGCGGTAAACATTTCATTCAATACCGCCGAAGCAGTAACATTACTTTTAACACCACCGAAGTGGCAACATTCGTCCAACGCCGCCCAAGGTGACAAGGTCGGGTACGCCAGTCCCCCACGCCCCATTTCCTACTCACATTCTTTCATGATATAGAGATACATCCAGTCCTTTTCTTTTTCAAAACTCTGGGATACATAATTTTATAAATACTTTCAGCCTTCATAGCAAAACATTCATCTTTGAAATCATGACCATGCATGTTACATGATGAAATGACATGACATGACGTGACATGACATGAACAGGCATATATCCAACAATGTATGCATCATTCCATAACTTTCACATTTAACAATTAATCATTCATCAACAAGCAAACAATATAGCTCATTACCTATACATCATCCTTCAACATATAATGGACTCAAGGGTGGAGTTTACTTACCTCAAGTCTTTAAGATATTTACTTTTAGCGAGTGGAAGGCCTTCAACTACTTTCAAGATCAATGTGCCACGAATCCTAGTATAATCATTTAACAAGTGAGACACAAAGTTCTCATATCATTCATTTGACTTAAAAAAATTCATGTGATGATTACATCTTAGCTTACTTTCAAGCAACTAAGATTTAGCTCTCATAGGCAAATACTATTGTCATGCCTTAATTAACAATTTCACATACTTGCTTACGATCCCATACTTTAATTGCACATGCCAAATTGTTGAGACAAAACTACTTTTCATCACCTTCATTCATTGCATAAATGGTTTCATCTAGGCATTTTATCAAGCACTTTATTTTCATAAAGAAAATTAACTCATCCTTTTATCTTTCAACATGCATCTAAGTTCCAAACCATAAAGATTACCCCACAAAAGGTCTATCACACATAAAAGAGCTCATAAAAGTAACATTTGACGTGCCAAACTATTCTCGTGTATAACTGGCAGGTTGTACAAAAAGTACCATAAAAACTTCTATAGACCTCCAAATGATGTCATTCAAATTTTAAATGAAAGATAACACATAGACGGTCATTTTTCAATCACCCAAAAACACACTGTCTACTGTGAGTTATGACCGTTCAAAGTCGGAGGGCAGAACCTGAAACAACATGCCAAATTCATTTAACCTTTTCTTCAAACATGTAATATTTACATCCAATATATTACCCCTTTACTGATCTAACAACATCCATTTGGACATAAAACATAACATACACTTTATGCATTTGTATCTCGCTAGTTTCTTGAACTATTTCTCAAAGAATACTAGCTACCTATGAACTAGGCACTAACATTCAAGGGTAAATGAAAAGATTCATTACTTACCTTAGATTGGTAGATAGAGCTAATTGAAGAATATGGATGAATCAATTCTTCATGAATGAAAATGTAGGCTAGGGTTAAGAATGAGCTTAAAAGTGTTCTGGCTAAACTTTTGATTTTGAGCAATATAGTCTCCCAATAATAGTCTTGTTTAATTAAGTCCAAACCTAGTCTATTTCTCTCAAGTCCCTCCTAAAATGACATATGCAATTAAATACATAGTAAACAATGTGCATAAATATATACTCAAGAACACAATTGCACATAAATAGGATTCATTTTAGACACATTGATCATTATAGCTTCTAAGTCCTTCCACTGTAAAATCATAGAAAGTAAAATTCATCAACAATGATAAAAATAATCAAAATAATAAATTTTGACAACATATTAAAATTAAATAAATTCACGTGATGAAGAAAAGTAAGCACGGCGTTCCACTTTCTTCCCCACTAAAAAGAAATTTCGTCCTGGAAATTTAAGCTCACCAAAAAGATGAGGATTCTTGTCGCGCATATCAACCTCGCGCTCCCAAGTAGCTTCCTCAATAGCATGATTCCTCCAAAGGACTTTAACCAAGGCCACTTTCTTATTCCTCAATTCCTTCTTCGTCCTCTCTAGAATTTTTACAGGCGATTCTTCATAAGTTACGTCATTATGGAGATCTAATGAGTCATAACTAAGAACATATGACGTATCCGGGATACATTTTCTTAGCATCGAGACATGGAAGACATTATGGTAGGCCAAGTCACCAACTCTGTCAAGTATCTCGAAGGGTCCCATATAACAAGGACTCAACTTTCCTTTCTTTCCAAATCTCATAAAGCCTTTCATGGGTGCCTCTTCCAAGAAAACTTTATCACTGACAACAAATTCCAATGGCTTTCTCCTCTTAGCTGCATAGCTCTTTTGCCTACTCTGAGCTACTTTCATCCTTTGCTTGATTTTCTCTACCTTCTCAGCTATCTCCTAAACAATATCAGGACCTAGTACTTTTCTTTCTCTGGCCTCATCCTAATGTACTGGTGATTTGCATTTTCTACCATATAATGCTTCATATGGTGCCATGCCAATTGTAGCTAGATAGCTACTATTGTAGGCAAATTCAACCTAAGGAAGCAATTCCTCCCAAGTACCTGGAAAGTCAATAATACATGCTCTTAACATATCTTCTAAAGTCTAGATCGTTCTCTCTGATTGTCCATCTGTCTGGGGATGAAAAGCTGTACTAAAGTTTAACTGCATACCCATTGCCTTGTGCAGACTCTTCCAAAATGAAGAAGTAAATTTTGGGTCACGATCAGATACAATGGATATGGGAATCCCGTGAAGTCTAACAATTTTTACCACATACAGTGCCGCGTACTTCTCCATTCTATAAGTAGTCTTTACCGGTAAGAAGTGTGCTAACTTGGTAAGTCTATCTACAATCACCCAAATGGAATTATACCCATTCCTTGTCTTGGGCAAGCCAAGCACAAAATCCATGCCAACTCGTTCCCATTTCCACTCTGGAATCATGAGGGGTTGCAAAAGGCCCAAAGGTTTTTGATGTTCAGCCTTAACTTGTTGACAAGTAAGACAATGCTGAACAAAATATGCCACATCACGCTTCATACCGACCCACCGAAAATGTTTTTGCAAATCTTGATACATCTTCGTACTCCCAGGGTGAATTGAATATGAAGTATTGTGGGCTTCTCTCAAAATTTCTTTCTTCAACTCTCTATTATCAGGGCGAACAAGTCTACCGTCATATCGTAGGACTCCATCAGCTGTGATAACAAAATCAGAACGTTTTCCCTCAGCCAACTCAGTTTGAAACTTCAATATAAGAGAATCTTCAGGCTGCAAAGACTTAATCCTCTCTAGCAGTGTCAGTTTTAAAGTTAGATTGGCGAAGTAGCCTGATTCACCTCGACGAACAGTCTCCAATCCTAGCTTTTGAAGGTCCATTAACAATGGCTTCTGGACAACTTGCAAGGTGGCTACTGACCTTTGGATTTTTCTACTAAGTGCATCAACAACTACATTAGCCTTCCCTGGATGATAATTTATTACACAGTCATAATCCTTTACAAGCTCCAACTATTGACATTGTCTCATGTTTAGCTCTTTCTGCGTGAAGAAATATTTGAGAATTTTATGGTCAGTGTAGATTTCACACTTCACCCCATACAAATAATGCCTCCAAATCTTCAATGCAAAACCAACAGCAGCTAACTCAAGGTCATAAACAGGATAATTCTTCTCATACTCTTTTAGTTGCCTTGAGGCATAGGCAATTACCTTGCCATGCTGCATTAAAACACAACCAAGCCCTTTCATTGAAGTATCACTATAAATGACAAATCCTTCATTACCTTGTGGGATTGTCAAAATAGGAGCAGTTGTCAACCGGTTCTTTAACTCTTGAAAACTTCTCTCACAGTCTGAGCTCCAATGAAATTTCATATTTTTCCTACTCAACTGGGTCAAAGGTGAGGCAATTTTGAAAAATTCCTCAACAAACCTTCGATAGTAGCCGGCTAAACCAAGAAAGCTACGAACTTCACCAAAATTGACTGGTGTTGCCCAATTTTGAACTGCTTCAATCTTACTAGGATCAACTGCAATGCCTTCTTTTGATACAATATTCCCCAAGAATGGCACTTGATCCAACCAAAACTCACATTTCTTAAAATTGGCAAAGAGTTTCCTTTCCCTGAGTATCTGAAGCACTATCCTCAAATGCCTTTCATGTTCTTCCTTTGAACGTGAGTAGATCAAAATGTCATCAATGAAAAAAATAAAAAATTGATCCAAGTACGCCTTAAATACCCAATTCATCAAATCCATAAAGGCTGCAGGTGTATTAGTCAAGCCAAATGGCATCACAAGAAACTCATAATGTCCATATCTAGTACGAAATGCAGTCTTTGGGATGTCTTCTTCTCTAATCCTCAATTGATGGTAGCCAGATCACAAATCAATTTTTGAGAAATAGGAGGCCATAAAGCTGATCAAACAGGTCCTCAATCCTTGGCAGTGGATATTTATTTCTCATTGTCACCTTGTTCAACACTCCATAGTCTACACACAGCCTCATAGAGCCATCTTTCTTCTTCACAACCAGGATAGGAGCACCTCATGGTGAAAAGCTAGGTCTTATGAACCTCTTATCCATGAGATCTTGGAGTTGCTCCTTCAGTTCTTTAAGTTCAGCAGGTGCCATGCAATAAGGTGCTTTAGACACTGGAGCATTCCAGGGACCAAGTCAGAGGGCAGAACCTGAAACAACATGTTAATTCATTTAAGCTTTTCTTCAAAAATGTAATATTTACATCCAATATATTACCTTTTTACTCATCTAACAACATTTATTTGGACATAAAACATAACATAACATAAACTTTATTCATTTGTATTTGGCTAATTTCTTGAGCTATTTCTCAAAGGATACAAGCTACCTATGAACTAGGCACTAACATTGAAGGGTAAATAAAAAGATTCATTACTTACCTTAGATTGGTAGAGAGAGCTAATTGAAGAATATGGATGAATCAATTCTTCATGAATGAAAATGGAGGCTAGGGTTAAGAATGAGCTTAAAAGGGTTCTTGGCTAAACTTTTGATTTTGAACAATATAGTCTCCCAATAATAGTCTTGTTTAATTAAGTCTTAACCCAGTTTATTTCTCTCCAGGTCCCTCCTTAAATGATATATGCAATTAAATACATAGTAAATGATGTGCATAAATATATACTCAAGAACACAATTGCACATAAATATGACTTATTTTAGACACATTGATCATTATAGCTTCTAAGTCCTTTCACTGCAAAATCATAAAAAGTAAAATTCATTAACAATGATAAAAATAATCAAAATAATAAATTTTGACAACATATTAAAATTAAATAAATTCACGTGATGAGGAAAAGTAAGCACGGCGTTACATTACATTTGAAAGAAGCACAAGAAATATGCATCCCCTTGTCCATTCATTACACCACAATAGTAGGAGTAGTTCTAGAAGTGTCATGACACTCTGGAGTTCATGGTATGGTCATGGCATAACTTTTATTAATTTCTTCACTAGGTGAAAACTAAAATTAGATTATGAATTGGCTTTCAAGAGATAAGTGAGAAGGCAAAGCAAAGTTAAGCGCATAATGAGTACCCACGCTTTCTATGGTCTATCGGTTATGTTGGTTGAGGCCGGATTGGCTTGTTGTAGACCCCTTATCTTCTTCCTCCTCGTGTGGTCTAGAAACAACTTATATTGTGTGTGTCAGAGACTGAAAATAAGCTGTTTGCGACTAAAAGAAGGAAAAATGTTTTTATTGTTTTTTTTGTTTGTGTTGATGTGTTGTAGTGTTTTGATGTGTGTAAGGTGGTAATTGTTTTGATGTTTTTGGTCTGTGTACTAGTAGTTGTTGTATGTGTTTTTTTCCAAGTGTGACTAATTTGTTTTACTTAAACACATGAAACATGTTTGTAAGAGAATATGTTTTGTATCACTGTGGCTGCAAATTGATTTGTTTGTAAATAAAATGAAAAGTGTTCTTGTTTTCTTGATCGGTTTTCGTAAAAACTTATGTTGTGTGTGCCTGTAACAGCAAATGAGGTGTTTGCATCTGAAAGAAGCAAAACTATTTGTATTGTTTTTTTGTTTGTGTTTTTGGTGTGTTGACGTGTTTTAGTGTTGTGATGTGTGCGAGGTGGTAATTATTTTGATGTTTTTAGTCTGTCCAATAGTAGCTCTGTGTTTTTTTCCCAAATGTGACTTGTGTGTCTTACTTAAACATATGAATATTGTTTATAAGAGAATACATTTTGTCTAACTGTGGCTGTAAACTAATCTGTTTACAAATAAAAGGAAAAGCATTCTTGTTTTCTTGATTTGTTTTGGTAATAGCCTATATTGTGTGTGCATGGAAGTGCAAATGAGGTGTTTACAGCTGAAAGAAGGAAAAGTGCTTGTATTGCTTTTTTGTTCTTGTTTTTATTTTTGGTGTGTTGCTATATTGTAGTGTTGTGATGTGTGCGAGGTGATAATAGTTTGATGTTTTTAGTCTGTGTGCTAGTAGCTCTATGTGTTTTTTTCCCCAAATATGACTTGTGTTTTACTTTAACACATGAAACATGTTTGTAAGAGAACATGTTTTGTCTGACTGTGGCTACAAATTGATCAGTTGGCAAACAAAAGGAAAATTGTTCTTGTCTTCTTGATTTGTTTTGGTAACAACTTACATTGTGTGTTACTGTGATTACAAGCAGGGTGTTTGTAACTAAAAGAGGGAAAAGTGTTTTTTTTTATTTTTTTGTTTGTATTTTTGGTGTGTTGATGTATTGTAGTATTGTGATGTGTGCGAGGTGGTAATTATTTTGAAGTTTTTGGTCTGTGTGCTTGTAGTTGTATGTGTTTTTTTTTTTTTCTAAATGTGACTTGTGTGTTTTACTTCAACATATGAAATATGTTTGTAAGATAATATGTTTTGTCTGTCTATGGCTACAAACGGATCTGTTTGAAAATAAAAGGAAAAGTGTTCTTGATGAGATCTAGGGAGGCAAGAGCTCCGTTCATGTACCGGCGGGCCTTATAACGCTATTAAAGGCCAAATAAATTCGAGAGTCAGTGGCGGGACTAGTTCAACATCTCGTAAGTCAAGCTCAAATGGGAGAAGCATTGAGGGTCGGGTTTCATTTGGATGCAATGAAGGCAAAGGAAATCATTTTGATTGGAGCTAGGATCGATCGTGTTGAAGAAGTTGACCTTGACTACTGAAAGAAGCATTTCAGGAAGTTTAAGGGCTAAATTGCAATTTTTGGGAAGTTTAGTTCAGGCATCCTTAAGGATCAGTGCGCCCACCCTCAAGGTTCCAATTCTGGTCGATTTTGAACAAGATGTCCAGTGTACCCCCTGGAGGACCAGTGCACTGCCCTGCTGGGCAGAAATCTTTTGGGCAAATTTTTTTACCCTTTTCTCATATTCTTTCTCATTTTTCTTGTAATTTTTGGGCTCCAAGACACTTACCACTATAAATAGGACTCATTTATTTCCATCTAACTTGTGGTGGATTGAAGTTCTCTTCCAAAAACATTATTCTTCTTGGAACTTAATGTAACTTTAAAGGTTGATTTCTCCTGAGATTTTAATCCTATATCTTGAGTGCTATCATCCATTACTCTTGGGGGATTAGGATTCATCTTCCTAGTTTTACTTGAGTTGGTTTTGATTGAGTTCAAGATCAAACCCTACCAATCTTTAACTTTCTTGGGAGATTTCCAAGCTTGTGGGATTTCTTGGTCCAATACTAAGGGGGTTCACATTATTTGGTATCAAAGCAAGGCTCTAAACATTGGTATCTATCCTTTATCTTTATTGTTCTTATTGTTCTTCATTTAAAACAAATAGTATTGAAAGGAAGAAAGAAACTTGTCTATCATTCTATCTATATTGTGTTATTGCTGCTCATTGATAATATTCATCTTCAATATCCATCCTATTCTTATTGTGTTGCTACTCATTGTTGTTTAAATTCATATAGAGTTGCCATTCTACCCATATTGTGTTGTTGAAATCTTGTTATTAATATCCATCTAGAATTTTCAACAATCAACTCATTGGCATTCATTACTTGTTATTTGATTCAACAAAAAGTATTTGATGAAATGCTATTAAGAAACCTTCATCCATTGTGACCTACTTGACCAACACCAAACATCTCTATTTGATTGTTAGATTACTTGTGAAAATTGCCATTGTCTAATTTTACTTGGAAAATTTGTTTATCCATGCTCAAAGGATCACAATCCCTTTTAATCATTCATTGTCGTATTCCGTCTTTCTACTTCCTTTTTGATAGTAAGTAAGAAATTCCATTTGCTATCAAATTTTCTTGACACTTGTCATTGATTCTTGTGATCAATTGTCAAAGAGTAACTTACCCGAAATTAGTTCATTACGTTCTTTGGGGGACTTGTTTTGGAAGAGAATTGAGTGAAAAAAATTAGAGTGGTGAGCTCATTTTGAGTGACATTTTCCAAAATTTTGAGTGATACACGAAGGAAAAAAATTGGTAAGGACACTTTCACACTAGTACACCATGTCACATTCCAATGAAACAAGTCACGGTGCCAATGCCCCAAACCAAGATTGGAGGGAGATGATGCAAACTCTTTTATTGAATATCACAAGGCAATTTGAAGTGATTGGTGGGAGGTTGGATGGGAGGAGAGAAGGGAGGAAGCACCACCTAGGGGAGGAGATAATAGAAGAAGAGATAGGAGGGAATCTAGCAGTGAATATGTTGATGTCTTCCGATCTAGTGATTTTGAGAATGAACCAAATTGCGATGTTGTGAGAAATAGAGGCGAAATGTTTGATCGGGAAATAGGAGAGATCGAAGGAGGAGGAATGGAGTAGATGGGAACATTTGGAGCCTAAAAATAAATATTCCTTCATTCCAAGGGAAGAGTGATCCGGAGGTCTACATGGAGTGGGAGAGAAAAATGGAATTGATCTTTGAATGCTATGAATATTCCGAGGAGAAAAAGGTGAAGATAGACGTACTTGAGTTTACCAACTATGCCTTGGCTTGGTGGGATAATGTCTTTGCTTACTAGGAGAAGAAATTTGGAGGGTAGTGTATGAACATGGGATATGAAGGAATTTGGAGGGTAGTGTACGAACATGGGATATGTTGAAAGTTCTAATGAGAAAGAGGTTCATACCCAATCTTTATTATTGGGGCTTGACCAAAAGTTAGAAACTCTTACTCAAGGGTCAAAGAGCATGGAGGATTACTTCAAGGAGATAAAGAAGGCTATGATGAGGGCCAATGTAGAGGAAGATAGAGAGGCCACCATGTCCCGATTTCTTAGTGGGTTGAATAAGGAAATAGCCAATTGGGTGAAACTAAATCATTATGTGGATTTAGAGGAACTTGTACATAAGGCTATAAAGGTGGAGGATCAATTGAAAAGAAGGATAGGTCCGCTAAGAAGGGTTATGAGAAATTCCCATTGTGTTAGAGCTCGTCTTGGAAATCTAATTTGGGAAAGGAGAGAAATGATAAAATGGCAATGAAGTATTGGGTAACAAGGATAAGCAAAAGTCTAGGAACACAACCACAAGGAGTAGGGATGATGTTTGCTTTAAATGCCAAGGGAGGGGGACACTATTCTAGGGATTGTCCTAATAAAATAGTAATGGTTATTTGAGATAGAAAGTGGTTTTTAGAGGATGACGAGGAGGAAATTGAGCATGTTGAAAGTGAAAGTGATGCGGAGGTAGAAGGGGTAGTTAGTCTGCCAAAATCCTTTGTCACTAGGAGAGCCCTCAACGCTCAAGTTAAGGTTAGTGATAAATGGAAGCAGAGGGAAAATATTTTTCATACTAAATGCCTTGTGCGGGATAAGATGTGTACGGTGATTATTGATGGGGGAAGTTACACCAATGTAGCAAGTCCAAACATGGTGGAGAAATTGAGATTACCAACAATGAAGCATCCCAACCCTTATAGGCTACAATAGTTGAGTGAACATGGGAATGTAAAAGTGACCAAACAAATGCTCATTAATTTTAATATAGGGACATACAATGATCAAGTGTTGTGTGACGCAGTCCCTACGCAAGCCACCCACACCCTACTAGGAAAGCCTTGGCAATTTGATAGGAGTGCTATATATGATGGGAGGAAAAATATATATAGCTTTCATATGAAGGGTAAACCGGTGGTTTTGTTGCCATTGAGTCCGGAAGAGGTTTACAGGGATCAAATGAATCTCAAAAAAGAAGATGATGAAGAAAAGAGAAGAAGAGAGAAAAAGATAGTGAGAGAAAAGATTTGAGTGGGGACAAAAGAGGGGATGAAAAGAACAATGAGGAAGAAAGTGAAAAGAAGAGGAGAGAAAAGAGAGAGGAGAAGAAAAAAGTGAATTTTATGCCAAAGCAGTAGAGAGAGCGATGAAAGAGAGTCAACAAGTCTTGTTGATGGTGTACAAGGAGTCACTCCTAAACCTTGATGAAACTCACAATTCCTTCCCCAATTCGGCTATTGATTTGTTACAGAAATTTGAAGACGTATTCCCAGAGGAAATGCCTAGTAGATCTACCACCAATAAGAGGCATTGAGCATCAAATTGATTTCATTCCTGGAGCCGTCATCCCTAATAGGCTGGCTTACCGAAGCAATCCCAACGAAACAAAGGAGCTCCGAAGGCAAGTAGAGGAGTTGATAAACAAGGGATATGTTTGCGAGAGCATGAGTCCATGTGCCGTACCCGTTCTTTTGGTGCCACAGAAAGATGGAACCTATAGGATGTGTGTTAATTGCCGAGCCATAAACAATGTTACCATAAAGTATCGACATCCCATTCTTCGGTTAGATGATATGCTTGATGAATTGTATGGTTCTTCTATTTTTAGCAAGATTGATTTGAGAAGTGGATACCATCAAATTAGAATGAAGGAAGGAGATGAATAGAAAACCGCTTTCTAAACTAAATATGGTCTATATGAGTGGTTAGTCATGCCATTTGGTCTCACCAATGCACCTAGTACTTTCATGAGATTAATGAATCATTTTTTGCGTGCATATATTGGCAAATTGTTGTGGTGTACTTTGATAACATCTTGATTTATGGCAAGACCTTGCATGAGCATGTTGAGCATTTGAGGTGTGTGCTTGATGTTCTAAGAGAAGAGAAACTATATGCCAACCTCAATAAATGTCATTTTTGCATGGAAAAGGCTATCTTTCTTTTCTATGTTATTAGTGCTGCGGGTATAGAAGTGGATGAGGAGAAAGTCAAGGCCATAAAATAGTGGTCTACTCCCAAAAGTGTAACTAAAGGGAGGAGTTTCCACAGGTTGGCTAGTTTTTATCAAAGATTCATTCAAGACTTTAGCACCCTAGCTTCACCACTCACCAAGGTAATTAAAAAAAATGTTGGGTTCAAGTGGTGTAAGGAACAAGAAAATGTCTTTAATGTTGTTAAGGATAAGTTGTGTTCCGTACCGGTTCTTGCATTACCTAACTTTGACAAAATTTTTGAGATTGAGTGTGATGACTCAGAGATAGGTATTGGAGCGGTTTTGATATAGGAGAAGAGGCCAATTACATACTTTAGCGAGAAGCTCAATGGTGCCACTTTGAATTATCCTACCTACAAGAAGGAGCTCTACGCATTGGTAAGGGCCTTGGAGAATTATCATCATTACTTGTGGCCAAACGAGTTTGTGATCCACACCGACCACAAAGTGTTTGAAGCACTTGGGGGGGGAAGGAAATTGAGCAAGAGGCATGCCAAGTGGATGGAGTATGTTGAAACATTTCCATACTTCGTCAAATACAAGCAAGGTAAAGAAAACATCATGGCCTATGCTTTGTTGAGGGGGTACACTCTTATCACTACTATGAATGCAAAATTGCTGGGATTTAAATATCTTAAAGAACTATATGTCAATGATTGTGATTTTGCAACTATATTTGTGGCTTGTGAAAAATGTGTTGTTGACAAATTTTATAGGCATGTTGGATTTTTGTTTCGCGAACCTAAACTTTGTATGCCTAATTGTTCCATGAGGGAATTGCTTGTTAGGGAAAACCATGGGCGAGGATTACTGGGACACTTTGGGGTGAAAATGACTATGGAAATTTTGTAAGAACATTTCTTTTGGCCTAAAATGAAAAGCGGTGTAGAAAGGGTGTGTTCTAAATGCATAACTTGTAAGATAGCTAAGTCTAGAGTTTTGTCTAAGGTTTATACTCTCCTTTACCCGTCCCTAGTGAACCTTGGACTGAGATCTCAATAGATTTTGCTTTGGGTTTGCCTAGGTCTAAGAAAGGAAGTGATGCAATTTTTGTTGTTGTAGATAGGTTTAGTAAAATGGCACATTTTATTCCATGTCATAAAATGGATTATGCCACTTATATTATCAATCTACTCTTCAAAGAAATTTTTAAGTTACATGGGGTTCCTAGGAGTATAGTGTCGGATAGGGATGTGAAGTTTCTTAGCCATTTTTAGAAGGTTTTGTGGGGTAAAATAGAGACAAAGCTCTTATTTTCAACCATTTGTCACCCTCAAACTAATGGCGAAACCAAGGTGGTCAATAGGACATGGACGCAACTCTTAAGAACTATCATTAGGAGTAATTTGAAAAGTACAGAGGAAAGTTTGCCTTTTATTCAATTTGCTCATAATATGAGCGCACAGTCTACTATTAATTTTTCTCCGCTTGAAATTGTTTACGGTTTTAATCCCTTGACTCCTTTGGATTTGATGTCTTTATATGTGGACGAAAGAAAAAGCTTAGATGGAAAGAAAAAGGCCAAATTGGTGGAAGTTCTTCCTGAAAAGGTTAAGTGTTAAATAGAAAAGAAGAATGAACAATATGTTTCTCAAGCTAACAAGGGGAGAAAGCAAGTTACTTTTGAGCCGGGAGAATGGGTATGGCTTCACTTGAGGAAGGATAGGTTTCCCAGCAAAAGGAAGTCCAAGTTACAAGCCCGTGGCGATGGTCCATTTCAAGTTATTGAGAAAATCAATGACAATGCCTACAAGCTCGATCTACCATGTGAGTATGGTGTTTCCATCACTTTTAATGTTTCTAATTTATCTCTTTATGATGTAGGTAATGATTTGAGGATGATTCCTTCTCAAGAGAGAGGGGATGATGAGATCCAAGGAGGCAAAAGCTTAGTTCGTGCGCCGACGGGCCCTGTTACACGATCAAAGGCCAAAGAGATTCAAGAGTTGATGGTGGGACTAGTTCAACATCTCGTAAGTCAAGCTCAAATGCGAGAAGCATTGAGGGCCAGGTTTGATTTGGATGCAATGAAGGCAAAGGAAATCATTTTGATTGAAGCTAGGACCGATCGCATTGAAGAAGTTGAGCTTGAGGACTAAAAAGAGCATTCCAGGAAGTTTAAGGGCTAAAATGAATTTTTGGGAAGTTCAGTGTAGGCGCTCTCACCCTCAAGGTTCTAATTCTAGTTAGATTTGGATAGAATGTCTAGTGCACCCACCCTGAAGGACCAGTGCACCCGCCCTGCTGGGCAGAATTCTTTTGGGCAAATTTTTGGACCTTTTTCTTATTTTCTTTCTCATTTTTCTTGTAATTTTTGGGCTCTAAGGCATTTACCACTATAAATAAGACTCATTTATTTCTATCTAGGGTTGGCTTGTATCTGGTATCAACTTGTGGAGGCTTGAGGTTCTCTTCCAAAAACATTGTTCTTCTTGGAACTTAATGTAAGTTTAAGGGTTGATTTCCCTTGAGATTTTAATCCTATATCTTGAGTGTTATCATCCATTACTCTTGGGGGGTTAGGGTTCATCTTTCTAGTTTTACTTGAGTTGGTTTTGATTGAGTTCAATATCAAATCCAACCAATCTTTAGCTTTCTTGGGAGATTTCCAAACTTGTGGAATTTTTTGGTCCAATAGGGGGTTCACATCAGTTCTTATTTTCTTGATTTGTTTGATAACATGTGATATTGTATGTGCCTGTGACTACAAATGAGTTGCTTGCAACTGAGAGAAGGAAAAGTGTTTTCACTATTTTTTTGTTTGTGTTTTGGTATGTTGATGTGTTATAGTGTTGTGACGTCTGTGAGGTGGTAATTATTTTGATTTTTTTTGGTCTATCTTCTAGTAGTTATATGTGTTTTTTTGTTTTTCCAAATGTGCCTTATGTGTTTTACTTAAACACATGAAATATATTTGTAATAGAATATGTCTTGCGTGACTGTTGCTGTAACTGATGACATCCCTTAAAGAAATAGTTAAAATTATGATATGTAATCATCGTAATAATCTGTTCAGTTAGCAATATTTATGTATTAGTTCATATGTAGGAAATGATTTATTATTCAATAACCGCTTTGCTCATACTTTTAGAAAACCTGATGATGTTTTCCCAGAAAGTAGTTACCCCCATAAAGAAGTAGTTACAAACATATATACATTGATTTGAAATTAATAAATGTAATTGTCAGAAGAAGCTATTCAGTTGTAGAAATGTTCCATATTCTAGCCGGTTGCAAAAGGAGATGATTACAGACAATTAGTAGTAGTTACTTCATACCATGATACATACACAAGAAGTTACTACAATCTAACTGTCGCATGCCTGACAACTTCTATAAAACAAGTAGCGCTCAGATCAAAGGATACTGAAAAAAGTTCCAGAGACAATTTATTAAATTCTGTCAGTGTTTCTTCTGCAAAATTTAACCATGTCAAATACTATATTTTTGTGGGATTTGAAGAAAACTCAACAATGATGTGTGAAGGTCCGAGTCGCAGGAAAATGGGTTGCTCTTCATGCTGCTGAAAATCCAAGAATATTAGAAATGATTATAGTAGACAAAGAGGAGATTAGAATTCAAGCAACAGTTGAATATTCCCTAATTGAGTAGTTGACAGATATATTCATGAGTATCAGGTTGTTTGTATAAGATATGTTACTGTTGGAGAGAATGCAAGCGTTTATCAAATAACAAGTCATCTATACCATCTTTCTTTCACAAATAATACTTTTATTAGAGAAACAATTCAGCAAAGTTTCCCATTCAACATTTACAATTTCCGCTCGTTTGCTGATATAAAAGAAACAGGCCATTCTGAACAAGTACCCCTATTTGGTGACATGTTTCACCTTTTTTGTTTTAGTTTTTTGTTTTCTTAAAAATATTGTTGTTCTTAGCTTTTTCTAGTTTGTTTTTCAGTGTCACATTAAGTTAATTCTTTTACCTTAGTTATGTATAAATATTATTGGGGAGATTGTCACAGTAGACAGCTCCGAGGTGCGTCTCTTTATTGACAGTGTGGAAGTAAGAAAAGTGGAGTTGACATTGGAAGATTCAAAGTAAGATCAACCCTAAAATAAGTTTTATATCTTAACTACTCACTACTACAGAATTACACAAAAAAATTGGAGTTACGTGTCGGTTTTTGGAAGAAGGGACGTGTAAACAAAATGCGGTGGCAAAATTGAAATTAACTTTCAACAATAGGTGTCGGTCATTTTTTAAAAACCGACGTTGCCAGCCCATCTCAACAATGGGCGTCGGTTGCCGATGCCCTTTATGTTATTAGGCGTCGGTCCCGCAAAGAGACCGACGCCCAAAAATAACAAATGGGACGACACCCATTACCTTTTTACATACTCCCAAAACCCCAGTTGAAACATTCTGTTCATACCCATTTTGAACTCCATTCTGCGAATCGAACTTCAACCAATATTCACACACAAAAAACCCATTTGAAGAGTAACTCAAGGCTCATTTTCAGAGTTGAATCACTTTGCAAAAATTTCTTCCCCACATATTGACCCCAAATTCCCTATATCTCGACCCAAGGTACCCTTCTGGAGAGCGGCAACTACGGTTCGACGCGGGGCTAGCGGGCTCGACTTTTTGGTAATGTCACTCGATTTTCCATCTTCTTCATATTTTTGGGTATTATGATTTATGACCACTAATTTCTTGGTACTTTAAGGTGAAAATTGATCAGAGGCTGCGGCGGACGGCGAGCGATGACGCAGCGGACGGCGGGCGAAGTCAATGCCTTTTTTCTCTAGATTTTCAAACTAGTTGCAAAGGTAAATAAATTTAGTTTGGATTTAGGATTTTGGATTTAATTTGGATTTAGGATTTTGGACTTTGGATTTAGTTAAAAATTATGATATTAAGGGTTTTTGTGAAATTTGGTTGAGATGTGTATATATGTATACATTGTTATATGTGATTATTTGTTAATTTGTTAAATTATGGAATTTTTTTGTGTATATATGTATACATTGTTATATATGATTATTGCATGAAGAGATATTTATTTTGGACTCAGAAATTATGAATTTTAGGGTTTTTATTAAATTTGGTATAGATGGGTATATATGTGCATTCATTGTTAAATATATTTTTAGTTATATGTGATTTTTTTATTAATTTATTAAATTATGATTTTTTGTTTAATATATTTTTTGTTAAATGTGATTTTTTTTTGTTAATTTGTTAAATTTTGATTTTTTGTTAAATATATTTTTTTGTTATATGTGATTTTATTATCAATTTGTTAAATTATGATTTTTTGCTAAATAGATATAAATATATATGTATACATTGTTGTGGGTATATATGATTTAGGAAGATATACAAATATATAGATTTATACATTGTGTTGGGCAAATATGATTTAGGTAGATATTTATTAAATTTGAGATTGGAGGCTTATAGAAAGATATTTATACATAGATTAATATTATTGCTATGAGAATGAATATGTAATTAACAAGGATTATTGGCCAAATAAATTAGAAGCGAGAAAAAGTAACCAGCTAAATAGAAGTAATTCATTTTTGAATATCTTTACATAGGTCGATTGTGAGATATATATGGATCGGAGTTGGATGTATAGGAGACATGCCACACTAGAATATTTCGAAGCGGTTAAAGAGTTTATAAAATTTGCAGAGAATAATAGAAAAAGGAAACAGGGAGAACTGATAGTATGTCCCTGCTGCGATTGTAAGAATCTACAAAAATATCGTAGTTATATGGAAGTGAAGCACCATTTGATTAGGCATGGTTTTAACGAAGGTTATAGGCGGTAGTTTTGGCATGGTGAGGATTTACTTCTTACAGCTAGCACCGGTGTCAATGAGGATTCTCAGGGGGAGAACATAGTAAACAGGAGTGATGAAATTAATCTGGCAAGAGAAGATAATGATAATGTCCAAAACGGCCGGATTGATGAAATGATGCGTGATATAGAAGATGATTTCACTGAGACTCCGCACATTTGGACTAGTTTTGTTTATATTTAATGGTTAGTTTTATGTTAATTCAATTGTTTTGTATTTTTGTTAGCTTATTTTGTAGTATATTTGTAGATTCATATATGTATCAAGTTGGTGATAATTGGTTTAAAGTGTATATAAATTGTTGGTGGGGGTGGTGGTGCTGTTTTTTTCTTAGCTACTTGTTGCTTGCATTTGCTGTTTTGTGGTCGCAGGAAAACTGGCAAAATTTGATTTGTACAATTTATATATATAAAGAAAAGTATTAGCGTCAGTTGTTACACAACAACCTATTATTTAGAAATTAAAGAAAACATATATTTTTCATATATGCGCCGGTTATGTATATGAAACCGACACCTTTATTAAACTATAGGCGTCAGTCTCTACAACACAACCGACGCCTATATTAGAATTTTTTAATTTTATCAAGCTTTTAGGCGTCTGTTTTAAGTTAACAACTGACGCCTTTTTATAGTTTGAGCGTCGACAAACAACCAACGCCTATTCCCATAATATATACGTCTGTTACATATGCGTCTATGTAGAAACCGACACTTAATTGGCTTTTTTGTAGTAATGACTATTAGAAATCGTTTAACTACAAATAGAAATTATTTTCCCTACTGAAATTGTTTTAAATACTTCATTGAATGCCTACAGGAAAAATCAAATTTCATACACTTTGACAGATTGATATGCAAGGGCATTGTATGATCGTCTGAGTAAGAGTCCCAATGAAAAATATTTCATAATGTTACAGCCTTGGCGGACACAAATAATTGAAGTTTTGTTTTCAGTGCGGAATATAGTAGTATCTAATTAAAAAAAAAGTAGAATAGACGATTGATAGTACTGTTTCAATGTTCTTTACATGTAATATTGGAATCATCATGTATTTACGACCACAAAAATGAAAGTCAATTTAGGACTGAAGGATATTGAAGAATTCACACAAAGGTTGTTAGAAAGTATCTTTAGTTTATTTTATATGTATATATTTATTGGCTTTTGGAAGTTAACAACATTTTTAATTTGTGTCTACAGCCTATTTCCATAGAAAGTGGATTTAGATGGCATAACATCTATGAAAAGACAACTTGACGAGCGAACAAGTGGTGGTAATGTTAGTCATGGTGATGACAGTTCATTGCCAAAGAAGAGTTGTAACATAACAAAGGATGATGCAAACTGATATATGCAAGAGTAACAGCTTATAATGGCATATATTATCCATCCTATAAATGAAGGTTTGTTTTTAGTTGGAAATATAGTATTAGCTAATTTAAAAAAAAAAAAAGTAGAATAGACAATTGATAGTACTGTTTCAATGTTTTTTACAAGCAATATTGGAATAATCATTGTATCTACGGCCACAAAAATGAAAGTCCAGGATTGAAGGATATTGAAGAATTCACACAAAGGTTGTTAGAAAGTATCTTTATTTTATTTTATATATATATTTACTTGCTTTTGGAAGTTAACCGCATTTTTAATCTGTTTCTACATCCTGTTTTCGTAGTAAGTAGATTCAGATGATATACCATCTATGAAAAGACAATGTGATGAGGGAACAAGTAGTGTCAATGTTGGTGAGGATGATGACAATTCATTGCCAAAGAAGAGCCATAACATAACAAGGGATGATGCAAACTGATATATGCAAGAGTAGTAGCTAATAATGGCAGATATTATTTGTCCTCAAATTATATTATGCTGCATTATTACTAGTTATTATTAATTGTTATTTTGAACATCTACTTTTATTTATGTTTTGTTGCTGTTTATTTGTGATGCAATTTTAATTGTGATTGTATGTTTAAGTGCCTGTCCTATGATGATATTCCAATATATATATAATTTATGCAATTCTAGGATAAAGAAGTAGTGTTTATGCTATTGATATTATATAATTTCTGTAGTTTTGTCGCACTACTATGAATAATCATGAAGTTCAAAAATATTATTGAATTTATATGTTGAGAGTTCGTAAGAAATAGTGATAGCTTGAGTTGGTCCAAACAATATGGACTAAGTATTTGGGAATGCAATAATAATATAAAGAATTGTTTGAAGTAGATAGGCTCATGTTTTGGTGCTTAAAGAGATGTATTAAAAAAAATGGTCCTGGGAATTAGATGTTCTTATCTTTTTTTGCGCTTTTGCTGCTTTTTGTGTCTTGTTGTCAAGTGGAATCATGCCTTTGTAGCTTTTGCAATTCTGTCCTATTTGTTGGCAGCGACTACCCTTCACAATCATCTTTCTCTCAATACATGATTTGTATCTTTTCTCAGTTGGTCTTCCACAACTTCTTTTTCGATTTGGGGTGAGTACTAGTTGAGACTGTATATGTTGTGGTATAACCCAATCATTTTCATCTGGCTCAAGGAATACAATCCCTTGATAGGTTTCTACATATTATAGCTTTGTGTAATATTTTGAGCAGTACTGATATTTGTCTAGCTGCAGGGCACCAATAATTGCTCGTGCATATGTATATAGGATTTGGTCTGTCTGGAATACCATGCAGCTACAACTCTTATTCTGAATGTCAACAGTATGTGTGATGATATCATCTTTCACTTCATGCAGCATGCATGTTTTGGCATGCTACGAAAACCCGCAAGTTTAAGATATATGGTGTAAATATATGATATGTGGTGTGAACATTTTTGTTAAAGGTTGCTATTTTAGAAAGCCATACCTTCAGATTGTTGCATTCCACTACCCCGCTGCGTAATATGTTTTCATACTTTGTTGCCAATATTGTGAATATTGAAGAGTCTTTCTTTCTGTTCTTGAATGCCCATTGTTGAAGTATGTGTCTGAGTGACTCCAATAGGGCTATGATAGGGTGGTCTTTTGCCAATTTTATGACAGCATTCACTAACTCAATAATGTTAGAAGTCATGGTGCCATATCCGTTTCTTGGCATGTATACCACTAACTAGTTTTCATAACTAGCTTTAAGCTGCGAGTCACACAGGTCATAATTAGTAACAAGAAATATTATCATTAAGTAGTTAATTATTTTAGCAATCAGTAACACGGTGATTTATTTAGGAGTGAGTAATAGTGTATTTTTATATATTGCATCAAAAAATAACATGTAATCAGTAACTGAATAATTTTTTCACTAAGTTTTGAGTTCGTATGGTTGTTTTAGTGCCCAACATTTTATAATACTTTTAGGTAGCAGGAATGATGTAACATCATTATCAAATATGTAATTTTTTAATGTTTTTGAAATTTAAAATGATTAGGGTAACATATCAGATATCCTCTGATTCCCTTCTCAAGCTTGTCCAACCTTTTCATGTAGTGTTCAAAGTCTATTAGTGTGTATGAACATAAAACAGCATTGAATGGATTTCCAATTTTTCTCCCATGTTTGATGCAGTTGGTTCAGAAGTTTTTTAGTACGTGGTATAAGCAAGCACCGTATAATGTATCTGGATACACAACAGAGACTATATGATCTCTATCTCGACAAATTTGTTTGATCATGTTGCAGAACCTAGTCCAGGAATCAATGTTTTCACTATCCGCAATACCAAATGCTAGTAAAAGAATGTGATCATCAGTATCTTGCATGCATGCTTTGAAAAGTGTGCCTATGTAACGCCCCAATTTCTTAAAAGTTTGGAACGCTACAAAAGCCACATTTTCATTTTTGAATTTAACGAGTAAATTTTTTTTTTTAAAATAGATAAACTAATAAGGATAGAATATGTGTGGAAACATGATGATCATTTCAATTACATAATGCCCGAAATATGTGTTTGTGGTTGTCGACAAAAGAAATTATTTAACATATAATATTAGTTAAGTATTTAGCAAGAAAGGCAATACATAATCATTTAATCAAAACATTTGGTCGGCCCTGCTCGTCGCCTCGACCACAGCTGGCACCTTAACCTGGAAGGAGGGAAAGTTGGGGTGAGCATGATAATATCATACTCAGTGGGGAAAGTCAATTAATCCATGTCAAACCAAATATGCGATCATAATCATAACTCTATTATTTAAACTTTAAAATTTTCAAAGTTGTACTGTGGGCTACCCCAAGGTCCTTCTTTTGACCCGGACCAATTTGCGATATCTGACAACATACTAGTGTTAGTATCATAACTGCACAGTGGGCTATTCCAAGGGCCTATTTTTGACCCCAGACTAATTTGCGGTCCCTGGCAAATATTTTCATGCATTTAAGTCACAACCATAATCAACACATAAGAAAATGACAGGATCAATCAACTAAAATTTGCACAATGTAAACCTCACCTTATCAGTCTTGAAAAAGTTTGCTTGAAATGTTGCAAGAGGTGTGATGCTACTCAAACTTGGAATTTAAAGCGCCCTCGTCTAGCATATGAAAGTTTAAAGTGATTTAGTATGCTTGAATTATCATTGGAATGTGAATCTTAAACTTTAAAGACTAAATTGAATGTTTATGAAAGTTATAGTGTCAAGATTTTGGAGTCTTAAAATGTCTAAAGGTTTAATTGATCACTTATGAGTGTTAAAGTTCACAATTCATTTGATTGGTTTAAGATTCAGGACCTTTATGAAGTAATTAAATTCTTTAAGGGTTAAATTGAACAATTATAATAGTTGGAGGACTTTTATTTAATATGTTTGGATAGTTGAGGGTCAATTTAAGTTAAATTAAAAGTTTATGGACTTATGTGATTAGAATTAAAATTTTAGGAACCAATTATGCAAAACTTGAAAGTTTAGTGGCCGAAATTAATTATTTAAAATGTTTGGAGACCAACCTTGATTTAAATAACAACTTTAGGGTCAACTTAAGTGTCTTGGTAACAAATTGGGTCAATACTATAGTTGACCATACTTTTAGCTTTTGACTAGCTCTTCCTATTTATATAAGTATTTGAAAATATGATTGTAGCTTTTTGGTGAAGACATTCTGTGGTTTTGGGAATATTTCGACGAGTACGGTGGGTTTCAAGCCAAAACACTTGTATATTTGTGTTCTTCGCAGTGAGAGGAAGCCATAGACACCAAGTTTGTGAAGTTTGGAGATGAAATGAAGATGGGCCAATTTTTTGGATTTTCCTTGTGTCGACTAAGACATTGATTTTTCAAAATTTCAGATTTTTCCTTTTTTTAAACAGTAGAGAAAAATGAAGAATGTGTGTTATGTTTTGTTGGTATAAATTTCTAGTGCACTTCTTGTTTGAGTTTCTATAGTAAAGTAGGATGAATATAGCAAGAGATGAATTGTTTACCTTGTTCTTGTCGTGATTTTGATTTGTTGCTTGATTCACTTTTTGCTTGTCTTGAGATGATTTATTTGCAAGAAGGAGAATGAAAAATAGTTAGTTCTTGAAAGAAGAAGATGGATAAGATGGAGGAAGAGAGAGTATGTGTGAGAAATTACCTTGCTGCTTGTTAATGGCACACAAGGAGAAAAATGAATTTTGGTGCTATATATATATAAAGTTAGCTCATTTGGAAGAAGAGGGGTCAAAACTTAGAATTTTGGAAGTTTTTGGACTAATTAGAAATTCACGTCTTGATATATAACTTTGAAGGTTCAATCATAGGTGAAATGCTATATAAGTTGGTCCGTCTATTTAAATTAATTCATTGGAATTTAATTTAATAAGTTTAGTGTTATTTGGGTTGACACTTAAATTTATTATTAAGTTACGAAATTTCCGTTCCTATAACAAAATTCGGTTCGGCTAGACGGGTGTAAGAAAAGTTTGAAAAGTCAAAGAAGTCGTAGCGACACGAGTTGAAAAGTCATAAAATTACATTTAAATTTTTTTGGTCTCTACAACCATCCCTACTAATTTTAAATTTCATCCTCGAAATTAAACTTACTTGATTAAAGAGGTCCGGATATCTATCCAATATATCTTTCTCCTTTTCCCAAGTAGCCTCTTCCTTTCCATGTCTATTCCACTGGACTTTCACTAGAGGTATATCCTTGTTCCTCAAAACGTATACTTTCCTCTTGAGTATGGCCACTGGAATTTTCTCATATGTCATATTCTTATTAACATCCAATGATGAGTGACTGATCACCTGACTCGGATCATGAACATATTTCCTCAACATCGAGACATGAAACACATTATGCACGGTCGAAAGATCAGGTGGTAAGGCTATCTTGTAAGCCACGTCTCCAACCCTTTCAACTATCTCAAAAGGTCCAATATATCTCAGCCTGAGTTTCCCTTTATCACCAAATCTGGCCACACCTTTCATAGGAGCTATCTTTAGGAAAACTTTTTTCTCCAACATCGAACTGTAACTCCTTTCTTCTCTGATCGGCATATGATTTCTATCTGATCTGAGCTTCTTTTATCCTTCTGTTAATTTTCTCTATATCCTTAACTGTTTCTTCAATCAGTTCAGGACCTAAGATTCTCTTTTCACCAACTTTATCCCAATGCACTGGTGATCTGCATTTTCTTCCATAAAGAGCTTCATAGGGCACCATACGAATAGTGGACTGATAACTATTATTATAGGCTAATTCGACTAACGGTAAATATTTCTCCCAATTACTCCCGAGGTCCGACACGCATGCCCTTAGCATATCTTCCAAAATCTGAATAGTCCTCTCTGACTGACCATCTTTCTGTCGATGCTAAGCTATACTGAACTTTAACTTTGTTCCCATAGCAGATTGTAAACTCTTCAAAAATTTGGAGGTAAATCTAGTATCTCCATCAGACACAATGGAGACTGGAACTCCATTCAATCTCACTATCTCTTTCACATACAATTCAGCAAACTGATCCAAACTGAAAGTCATCCTTACAGGCAAAAAGTGAGCTGATTTAGTCAGATGATCAACTATTACCCATATGGCTTGATTACCTCTAGTTGGTCGGGAAAGTCCAACCACAAAATCCATTCTTATGTGTTCCCATTTCCATTCAGGAATCTGAAGTGGCCTAAGCAATCCTAAAGGGCGTTGATGTTCGGCTTTAACTTGTTGACACGTCATGCATCTCTCGACAAACATGCCGATTGATCTTTTCATATTTCTCCACCAATAAATTCCCCGTGAATTGTGATACATCTTTGTACCACCAGGGTGAGCAGCATATGGACCTGAATGAGCCTCCTCAAGAATCTCTTTCTACAGCGCTTCATCTTTTGGCACACAAAGCCTTCCTTTAAACAACAGAGTGCCACCAGTTGATATCTCAAAACCCTTAACACTGCCAGCAAGTGCTCTATCATTCATCTTACACAAGAACCTTATCATTTCCTTGAGCTTCTTTAATTTAATCCCTTAAAGAAGGCTGGACCACCGAGATGGGGCAATAACCGCAGTCGTACGACGTGGGGGTGTAATAACCTCAATTCTCAGGTTGGCAAATTCTGTAATCAACTGTTCTTGCTTAGTCAGATAAACGGCTAATTGTCCTTTACCCTTCCTGTTAAGCGCATCGGCAACAACATTAGCCTTACCAGGGTGGTAGTGGATGGTACAATTATAATCTTTAACCAGTTCTAACCACCTTCTCTGTCTCATGTTTAGTTCCTTTTGAGTGAAGAAATACTTGAGACTCTTGTGATCTGTGTATATCTCACACTTACCACCATATTGCAATATGCCGCCAAATCTTCAATGCATGAACTACCGCCGTGATCATGCGCAGGGTAGTTCTGCTTGTGCGGCTTCAACTGTCGGGAAGCATAGGCAATCACTTTACCATGCTGCATCAACACACATCCCAAACCCAGTTTGGATGCATTACTGTATATAACGAATCCTTCTGAACATTCTCGAATAGACAGTACCGGTGCAAAGATCAACTTCCTTTTCAACTCTTGAAAGCTCCTTTCACACTTATCTGTCCACTGAAACCTCATCCCTTTCTTGGTCAACTGCATTAGCGGCCCGGCTATTTTCGAAAACCCCTCATTAAATCTTCGATAATAACCAGCCAATCCCAAGAAATTGCGTATCTCATTCACGTTTGAGGGTCCATTCCAATTTGTCATAGCTTCTACCTTGGCCGGGTCAACTTCAATACCCTGAGTAGTAACCACATGGCCAAGAAAAGCTATCCGATCAAGCCAAAACTCGCACTTCTTAAACTTAGCATACAACTTCTCCTTTCAAAGAGTTCCCAGCACAGTTCTCAAGTGCTCCTCATGTTGCTATTCACTCTTGGAGTAGACCAATACGTCATCGATAAAGACAATCACAAATTGGTCTAGAAACGAATGGAAAACTCGGTTCATCAAATCCATGAAAACAGCTGGAGCATTAGTTAACAAAAATGGCATTACTGTGAACCCGTAGTGCCCATATCGAGTTCTAAATGCTGTCTTGGGTATACAACTATCCTTGATCTTAAGCTGATGGTAGCCCGATCTCAAATCAATATGAGGGAACACGTAGGCACCCTTCAACTGATCAACCAAGTCAGAGGGTACTTATTCTTAACTGTTAGATGATTCAGTTCTCGGTAATCAATACACATTCTCATCAAGCCATCTTTCCTCTTAACAAACAATACCAGAGCTTCCCACGGTGACACACTGGGTCGAATAAATCCCTTGTCCAACAGCTCTTGTATCTACACCTTTAGCCCCTGCAATTCCTTCGGCGCCATTCTGTAAGGTGCCTTGGATACAAGTGCCACTCCAGGTATCAAGTCAATAGTAAATTCCACCTTTCTATCTAGTGGGATACCCGGTAAATCATCAGGAAACACATGAACAAAATCCCGTACGACAGGTACATCACTTGCCGTCAGTTCGAGCAGCTGTGTACGCACAATTCTCACTAGGTACCCCTAACATGTACCTTTCTTCAACATTTTCTTCTCCTTCATAATTGACACAACTCATGATACAGTTTTGCCTCTCGTTCTAAAAAAGGAAAACTCACACTCTCCGGGTTTCTAAAAGAGGACTTCTCTCTCACGACATTTAACAGTGGCATAATTACTACTAAGCCAATCCATGCCTAGAATAATATCAAAATCTTTTATGTTTATCAAATACAAGTCAGCCTCTATAATCATTCCATCAATCTCTAATTTCACAACTTTAGATATCTCGTTAGTACTAATAGTTTCACCTAAGAGAATACTAACCTCTAAAGCCTCATCTACTATTGATAAGTATTACCAGTCTTAGCATGAAAACTTGTAGAGATGAATGAATTGGTAGCTCCAGAATCAATCAAAAAAACAGCAGGTATATTAAAAACTAATAAGATACCTGTGATCACATCATCACTTTTCTCTGTCTCCTGTTGAGTCAGGGAGAAGACGCTGGCCTTTCCTTTCTTTAATGCGTCTGTACTCTTGCCCTCTTGGCACTCAAAAGCAGTATGGCCTAGCTTCTTGCATTTATAGCATATACCTTTCCCTCACAGGCACTCCCTGAAGTGATGCTTTGAGCAATTCGAGCATAGAGGTTTTTCCTTAGACGCATCAGGATTAAGCTTCATTGCAGAGCTGCCTTCAGTCTTACCCTTCTTAATAGGGTACTTGCCCTTTCCCCTCTGGTGGTTGTCCCACTTTCTCTTTCCAGTGGGTTCTACTAGTTTTGGAGCAGACTGGCCCAGATTCAGGCGGTCTGATATGGCATGTGCCCGTTCTAGAACTTGGGCATAAGTGGTGAATGCATGGGTGGCCATAATCCCACCAATCTCCTGTCGCAAACCCCTTTCAAACCTCCTGGCCTTTTTCTCATCAGTATCAACCAGGTGAATTGCGAATCTGGATAGTTGTTCAAACTTGCTTTCGTATTCCACCAATGATAAACTCCCTTGTTTGAGTTGGAGGACTTCTGTTTCTTTTTTATCATGAAGGGATTGGGGAAAGTATTTCTGCAGCACCAATTCTTTAAACCTTTCCCATGTCAGCTCATGTAGTTGTGCTTCGGTTCTCGTGTGCGAGTACGACTCCCACCAATGGCTAGCATCCTCTACCAGTATGAACTCGACGTAAGATACCTTATGAGCATCTGAGCAGGCTATGTGTTTGAAAACCCGCTCCAATGCTCTAAGCCATTCTTCTGCAGCTAGGGCGCCAGTCTTACCATTGAAAGACGGTGGTTTGTATTGGTGAAACTGCTCTGTAACCATGCCGGTGTTGTTGTTGTTATTGTGGTTCGCATGGTTCGAAGGGTTGAGTGAATTAGAGGCATCTTGTGGGCTAGATGTGCCCTGGCCTCGGTTAAGCCTTTGAAAAGCATTAACCAAGTCTCGTAAAAGGGTAGCCTCACCGTTCACACTCGAAGCTGGCTGGGAACATGACGTACCATTTCCTAACTTCCAAACACGCATTCAATTTAAAGTTCACTTGATAGAACCATTGACAATACGCATCCAAAAAATACATTAATATAACATGGCATAGCATAAAAGTGCAATATAAGTTAATAATATCATTACATCCGAGTCTTAACAAATGGGGTAATAAGTTTGCAATATGAGTTCGTCTCTCACAAACACAAAAGATCCCACTTAATGTCAGTTTAATCCTTAGTCAGCCTACAGGCTCCTAACGCTATTACTCCTCATCGGTATCACGCTTCCTCGTATAGCTTAGCTGTTCATTGGCCTTAGTCCACTTACAAGGGGTTGTCTCGGTGGTGCCCAAGCTAGAAGGCATCTCATCATCAGCTGGGACTGTCATCCCGGAATCCGAGTCGAGTGGCAGAGTAACAGCCGGTGCAATCATCTCCATGCGGTCAGGGAGGTAGCCCAGGCTCCTCAATGACTCTCTCATGAAATATAATGCTTCGGCCACCTACTGCCAATATTACAGCAGAGAAGCAATGAGGCGTCTGGCGGCCTCGTAATGGGTGACAGAGTATTCCATACTCTGCAGCTCTTGCCACATCACCATTAATTCTCTAGCATGTTGGCCCACAGTGTGACCCTCGATCCAGGAGTGGTGCCAGTAGTCATACATCATTTTCCTAACCTCGATAGGCTTTAAAGAACAAGTCTTTCTACACGTCCGAAGAGTGCGTGCCATTCCACCTACCATTTATGAAAAGATAAAGTCCATTAGTTCCTCTTCTACATCTTTTAGCTTAATTCCAAGGACTAAAATAATAATATTTTCTAAAAATTTAAATCTTAGCACCACATGCTCAATCATAAAACATAATATCACAAAAGATTTAAACTATGTAGATATAATATTTCTTTCCAAGACATTCAAACTGCATCTAGAATAATAAATCAAGTTGTTCATAACTTTTCACGTCAGTAAATTCGTATACACATAGATGCAGTTACATAATAAATCATTGTATCCAGAGACAAACTTTTAACTTCAATCAATAAAATTCTTTTAAAATATTTTACCTTTCCAGAGTCGGCGCGGCACGACGAGAGCAAGCAGAAAATCTAGTGAAATATTTCAAGTTTTAAAATTTCAACTATATGAAATTGAGAAATTTTAGCAATTCTACAGAAAAGTAGACCTTGCCCTGATACCACACTGTAAGGCCCCCAATTTCTTAAAAGTTTGGAACGCTACAAAAGTCGCATTTTCATTTTTGAATTTAATTAGAATTTTTTTTTAAATAGATAAACTAATAAGGATAGAATATGTGCGGAAACATGATGATCATTTCATTTACATAATGCCCGAAATATATGTTTATAGTTGTCGTCAAAAGAAACTATTTAACATATAATATTGATAAATTATTTAGCAAAAAAGGCAATACATATCATTTAATCATAATTACACAGTGGGCTATCCCAAGAAAATGCTAGAGAGAGAAAGTTAGAGATGCTCTCAGCCATGGAAGAGATTTCTCAACCTTTGTTCTTTGCTTTCTAATCTACAATTTCTTGAGTTTCTTGCTATCTTTCTTTGATTTCCAATTCATTTCCTGCCTTGTACACGTTTTTTTTTATCTCAGTTCTGCTGGAATTCTTCCTCAAAATCCGATTTTCAGCAACTCGGTTCTCAGTTTTTTTTCAAATTTCAGTTTTCTCGCCTGCCCAGATTCGAATTTCTGCCTTAGATTTGAGTAGTTGCAGCATTTATTACACATTGACTTGCATTTATGGCCAAGAACAAGGATAAATCCGCTGGAAAATCAGCTTCAACTGCTGCGAATGCTGGAAAGAATTCTGTACTTGCTTCTTCTTCAACAAAACAGCAAGAAAATGCAAGTAATGTTGAAGGTTCAAACAAGGATGCGGTGGACACACTTAAAGCATAAAAAATTGCCCACCAACAAGGTAAAGAAACTGGTCCTCGGCACAAAAACGTCCAGATAGGTGCAGCTGTGAATTCTCATGCTGGAAATAATTCTGAAAACTCAAAAAAGGCAGAGTGGCTAAAGCTTTTGAGTGATAATCGAGATTTGCAGCATGGAACAGAGCTTTCCACCATGGTTTCCCAAGAGGACATGGTTTCTTTCGAAGTCTCAGACCCATTGCACATACAGGCATCCTGTGGTTACTCTTTGATGGGTTACTTCGCTGGCAGATTTCCAGGAAAGAAAGCATTAACCCAGCTATGCGACTCGTGGCAGGTACGGTATCATTATCTCCCTCATTCTTCAGGCTGGTTGATCTTTAAAATTGAGAATGAGTCGGACAGAGATAAAGTCTTGTATGGGGGTCCTTATTTTGTGTTTGGAAGGCCTTTGCTGTTGAAAATAATTCCCCCAGAATTTGAGTTTGGAGATGATGAAATTAACACCATTCCAGTCTAGATTAACTTGCCAAATCTCCCTCTTGAATATTGGAATGCTATTTGCCTTAGCAAAATCTGCTCTAAGGTAGGGAAACCAATTTCCACTGACAAGTTAACTAGCACTAGGGAGCGGATTTCATATGCTAGAGTCCTTGTTGAAGTTGATGCATCAAAAGACTTGGTTAAAAGTGTTCAAATGAGGCTGTTGAGTGGTAAAATTCGGGACCAGCAGATTGTATTTGAGTATGAGCCAAAATTCTGTGTTCATTGCAAGATGTTTGGCCATTCCAAGGCAAAGTGTAGCACAAATCAGCCTTCTCTACATGACGAAAATCAGAATGGAAAGTCTGAGACAAAAGCAGCAGTAAATCCAGTGAAAACTGTGGAGAATGCAAAGGAATCAGTTAAGATGAACCAGATTCCTGAGACCGCACCATCTGCTCACGGAAACACAAATATGGGTACTCATATCGCACTGGATTCTGAACCCTCTTCTGAGTCAACCGATAGGATTCCTGTTAATTTAACAATTGATGATTCTATTTCTCAAAGTGACTCACAGTCAACTGACATGGTTCCATGTAATTCAACGGCTGGTAATGAGGATTCGTTCACTGCGATTTCATATAAGAAAAAGAAAGCAAAGGTAGCTGCAACTGCTCATCCATCGGTTACCAAGTTACGTACTCACTTGAGACAGTCCAAGGTTAAAATTCAGCTAGGAATTGCTACAAATAAGTTGGGCAGTAAAGCAGGAACTTTGAAATCTCTTCGGAGGGAGGGGTCAGTTCTTTCTTCTCCCTAATGAAGATCGCCTCATGGAACATTAGGGGTTTTAACAAACCCCTAAAACAAAATGGGGTTCAAAGCCTCATGAAATTGCACAATCTTGATGTATTGGGTATTCTTGAAACAAAGGTTAATCAAGCAAAGCCTCATAGAATTATGCAAAATAAATTCCCTGGTTGGAGAGAAATTAACAACTTCAACACTCATTAGGCCAGAAGAATTCTTGTCTTGTGGGATCCGAGGAAAGTGGACCTCTCACCATTTGAGATTTCTCCCCAATCCATTCACTGTTATGCAACTTGTAAGGTATCATCTATCTCCTTTCAAGTTAGCTTTATTTATGGCTTTCACTCCATTGTTAGTAGACGACCTCTTTGGAACAATATTACAAATATTAGCATGCATAGTCTTTCCAAGTGGCTTGTTCTTGGAGATTTCAATAGTGTGTTAAGAGATGGGGAGAGATGCGGGTCTGATGTCACGCAATATCAAGTGGTAGATTTCTTTAACTGCTGTACTAAAGCTGCCCTCACTGACCTACAATCAACCGGCTGCTTCTTCACTTGTCAACCGGCTGCTTTTTCACTTGGACAAACACCTCTTTTTGGTCTAAAATCGACAGAGCCATGGTAAACAATGCTTGGCTACTCGCACGTTTCTTTGGGCAAGCTCATTTTCCCCCTGCTGGCTGCCTCTCCAATCATTCCCCGTGTAATGTGTCTATATTGCAGCAGGAAAGCACTAAGAGTAAACCTTTCAAGTTCTTTAACATGTGGACCAAACATGAAACATTCCAACAGTTGATTACCGAGGAATGGATAAGCCATAGCTCCAGTGGTACTGCACAATTCAAATTTTGTAGAAAATTGAAGGCATTGCAAGCTCCTCTTAATATGCTTAACGAGAAAAATTTTGCTCACATCTCTTCTGGAGCAAAAGCAGCCACGGAATAGCTTAAGGTGGCCCAACTTGCTTTACATGATCAGCCTTATGATACAAATTTGAAGCAACGAGTCAGTGAACTTCGGAAAACAAGCATGAGTTTATGCGAAGCTGAACGACAATTCTATTCCCAGCTAGCCAAATCTGATTTCCTGAAAAACAGTAACAAATGTACCAAATTCTTCCATGATTTGGTTAAGCATAACACCAAAAGAATCGCATCTCTACTATCTGTAAAGATGACGGCATGTTTACTACTTCACATGATGAAGTTGCGGCAGAGTTTGTGAAATATTTTGAGGATCTCTTGGGGACATCTCAAAATTCTGAACCAGCCGATCCGTGTGTCTTCTGTGCTGGGACTGTTTTATCTTTAGAGCAATCTGAGTCGCTTATTAAGCAAGTTACAGGTCAAGAGATCAGAGATGCTTTGCTTGATATTGGTAATGATAAATCACCCAGCCCCGACGGTTTTTCCTCACTTTTCTTCAAAGAGACATGGCAAACTGTTGAGGGGCAATTTAGTGCAGCAGTGTGGGAATTCTTCTCAGCTGGGAAATTGCTTAAGCAAATCAATCATATGGCCATTGCATTGATCCCAAAATCCAGTCATTCACAAAAGGTCAGTGAGTATTCTTGTTGCAATGTTATTTACAAGGTTATTACCAAGATTATGGCTTCTAGATTGGCTCCAATTCTGCCCACTCTTATTGATCCAGCTCAATCAGCTTTTGTCCAAGGCCGTAGCATGATTGAAAGCATTCATCTTGCTCAAGAATTGATCCGAAAGTACAATAGAAAAAGGATTTCACCAAGATGTCTCATCAAAGTTGACTTGAGGAAGGCATACGATTCTGTCAATTGGGATTTCCTTTGATCTGTTCTTGAAGGATTAGGATTCCCTGATCAATTTATTTGTTGGGTTATGGAGTGCATATCAAACCCAAGTTATTCCGTATCTTTGAATGGCAATCTCCACGGGTTTTTCAAAGGAAAAAAAAGGTCTTAGGCAAGGAGATCCTATCTCACCGTTCCTATTTGCTCTTGCCTTGAATACCTTTCTCAATCATTGAAGCTTGCCACTGAGAATATAGATTTTAACCATCATCTGAGGTGTGGAAATCTGAAGATCACTCACCTCGCATTTGCCGATGATCTTATGCTATTTGCTCGAGGAGATTTAATTTCAGTCCTCATTTTCATGGATTGTCTCTTGGATTTCAATGCAAAATCTGGACTCCACATGAATGTACTTAAGTCTAGCCTCTTTACTGCCAGAATTGTGGGACAAGAACTAGAGGACATCCGGGAAATTTTAGGTATTCCACCAGGTACTATGCCTTTTCGATACTTGGGTATTCCATTGGCTGCAGAGAAATTGAAAACTATCTATTATGCTCCACTCATTGAGAAAATTTCAGCATGTATTAACTCATGGACGAGTGCAACACTCTCTTATGCGGGGAGGGCAGAATTAATCACATCTGTTCTTCAAGGAGTTGAATGTTTCTGGCTCTCTATTTTGCCCCATTCCGGTGGCCATTATTGACCGTATCACACGACTCTGCCGGAACTTTCTTCGGAGGTCTAAGCATCCTTCCGTCTCGTGGAAGGAAATCTACCTTCCTAAAGCTGAAGGGGGAGTGAGATTTCGAGACATTAAGGCCTAGAGTGCCTCACTTCTTGTCAAATCCCTTTGGAATATTCATTGCAAAAAAGACACTCTTTGGGTTCGATGGGTACATCAAGAGTACCTTAGAACTACCTCAATTTGGCAATGGCAAGCTAAAAGAGATGACTCACTGTTGCTTAAAAAGTCGCTAGCAATCAGAGGCATGGTTTGCCAAATAGAAGGGCCATCAGTAGCCGTCATCGCTAAACTGTCCAGCCGGGAATTGGTGGAAAAATTAAGATTTCTGCAGCATATGAATACTTCTGACCGAGAAGGACAAAGAAATCCTGGGCTAAGGATGTTTGGAGTGCATGTAACACCCCAAAACACGCTTTTATTCTCTAGTTGGGTGCTAAGTCCAGATTGCTCACCAAGGATAAACTTGGATACTTGGATATTAACAAAGAATGTGCACTTTGCAACACACAACCGGAATCTGTGGACCATATTTTCTTCCAATGCCCAGCCACTTCAGTGATATGGAGACCAATCAAAGCATGGCTTGGCATCTTTAGATCAATGTCCACCATAGCCAGTGCATTGAAATAGATCAAGAAAGAGGCCCAAGGGACTTCTTGGCACAGCAAATCCAAAAGGATTTCACTCTCCTGCACTGTCTATCACATCTGGACAACAAGAAAGAAACTAATTTTTGAAGGAATTCAACCCGAAACCGAAGACCTCACATATAGGATCAAAACACATGTATACAAAGTAATGTTCACATTGTATCCTAATATTTTATTCCATTACGAGTCTCTAGCATTGGGTCTATAGCTTTTTATTTCTCTTGTTAATTGACATGTACACCCGGGTATGACCGGAGTAGTTGTTCTCCACGATTTTGATCAGTTTATATATTTACCTTTATAGATAAAAAATAAATAATAATAAAGTTCAAATAAACAAATAGTAAAAACAACTTTTATCAATTATTAAACGTTTAAGAATTAAAAAATAAATACCGGGAGACCTTATGTTGTAACTAGTTTTTGCTGCTTGTACAGAAAAGAATCCACTTTGTATCATGAATTCATCCAATTAGACATCAACTTTACCCCTTTCATGATCATCAAGTATAAGCCTCATCATACTATTATCTAAACCTACTATGACTTCACGAGTCTTAGAAAAATTTTCGGAACTGAAAACACGAGTTCAAATAATATACAATGGCATATATAGTTTAAAAAGGCGAGGCAAAGGCACACTATGTCTCCACCTGAGGCGTACTGCTGCTGACTCAAGATGGCGGTTTTTGAATGGTCCAGGACAAGGTGACTTCACCTATTGCATAGAGGCGCTCACCTTTGAAGCAATGTCTCCAGACGAGAGAGGCTTAAGCCTCAAGCTCAAAAGACAAATTTGAGTTTTTTTTAACCCAACAAAAAAAAAAAAAAAATACTATAGCCCATCTAGCAGCCTAGCCCATGAATCCCATATCAGGCGACGTAATTTAGCTTAAGGGCAAGATTACCATCTTTGCTGCATCCATAAATACACGGGCAATTGGCCAGTCGGACATCCACTTCAAGTTCACCGGAGCAGCAGGCTAGCAGCATCTCTACCTTCGCGTGTCAGCATCTCCTATTGCGGTTAACAAAGAGTGAAATCCACATTTGAGTTTGTTCCATCTTCTACTTCTGTCTCTCGGCTCACCCATAGTCATCGGCTTTTGTGTTCTTCAGTGTGCAGTGTGCAGAGTTTACTTTCAGAGTGTGTTGTTTGCTTGATTGCTTCGTGTGTTCTACTTCTTTGTATTTATTAATATAATATATATTATATATAATATATTGATAAGATAGAGCAATTGTTCTGCAATTTCGATGCATGCATCAGAACTTATCCCACCAACCAGCCTACCACGCATTTTTATTGACTTTTTGGATCATTATTTCGTTTCTGTTGAACGTACACGTGGTAGTGATTACTTCTTGGAGATTATTTCTTTACCAGTCTATCACCAAAAATTATTTCATTATTTCTTGGATCATTATTTCTTGGAGTTGACGTGTTACATATGATTACTGTTCATCCATCTATTAGTTTAATTAAATGCAACTATTTCTTCTCACGTTATAGTGATTAGTGAATATTAGTAAATAGTAATAATAAATACATGATTTTCATAACTAGTATGCATGATGGCTTTAATCATTTTATTAAATATTTATTATCATAACCGGAGCTGATTGATCATTAATAATTGAATTTCATATGTCATTACACAGTAATATCCAAAAGCATATACGTGACAGTCAAAGAGGAATTGGATGATTCCAAGCTAAATGAAGCTTTAGATATAAAAATTAGCACAAGAAATTAGAAAGTGAAGACTAGGGCATTGCTTGATTTAAACGGTCCGCCAAAAGAGGATGGCTACATTTCACCACAGCAAGAAACTCAACTTGTTTAAAAAAATATTTAAGATTTATGTACTACGTCTCAATTAGTATGTTAGCTAAGTACGGGTGGTAGAGTGATGTGTACTCTAAATAAATATTTAGTTTTTCCATGGTTGATTTGCTAAATAAGTTCATCGCATGATGTAATTGAATTTGAATTTAATTTAAGCCGTTCAATGAGAATTGTGTATTTATTTCTAAAAAATGCAGCAATTTTTAACTTGTGCAACATTTAAATCAACCGTTATTTGTGCGATGCAATCAAATACTAATTTCAAATTTGGTTTTCATTAGAAGAATGCGAAAGAACAATAGAAAAGATCCAGCTTGGAAATATGGCACTGAAATCCATGCTGAAGGAGAAAAACGAGGATATGTTTACATGGAATACACTTTTTGCCAAAAAACTATAACTGCCGGGATAAAGCGGATGAAAGATCTTTTAGCTTGTACCCAAAAAAAATCTGGCACCATGTCTCGGAGTTCTTGAAGAAGTTAAGAAAGATATTGAGCACTAAATGAAAGCAGGAGCTAGTAAAACTAACCTTTCACAACAGCGATTTGACAATATGGTTGATGTTGTAGCTTATTTTGGAAAAGATGAAAGCGTCCAAGTTCAAGGCTTCTCTAGAGGCTTGCAGGGTTTGATGGATCGATTTGTGACAAACCCTAGTAATGAAGAAGAAACACGGCCAAAAATGATAGCAGCTACAGCTAAAGAGTTAAGGAATAAAGTTTGTTCTGATATTGGGAGATTTTTCTTTGAAAATGCTTTGCCATTCCATGTGGTTGAATCTCCGTCATTTATTAGCATGTGCCGCTCGATCAATTCTTATGGTAGCGGGCTAGTAGCCCCTTCATCGTATGAATTACAAACCTGGATTCTTGAAAAAGAGTTGCAGACAACAAGAAAAATAGTTGAAGATAGTAGGAACACATGGAGCACTACATGAGTATCTATTTTGTCTAATGGATGTTCTGACATAAGGAATAGGAGTATGATAAATTTTCTTGTTAACAATGCACATGTTACGGTCTTTCTAAAAACAATTGATGCTTCTAATGCTATTAAGGATGCAAATTTGATGTTTACATTGTTGGATGGTGCTATTGAAGAAAATGGAGAGGAAATCATTGTCCAAGTTGTGACAGACAACGCAAGTGCTTATAAGGCAGCTGAACAAAGATTGATAGAAAGAGGAAGCACATACATTGGACTCCATGTACGCATTGACCAGATGCTTGAGAAATTGGAGGAGTTGCCTCAACACAAGAATGCATTGTTGAAAGCAAAGAAGGTTACTAATTATATACATAATCATCAATGGGTACTAGCCCTCATGAGGAAGATTGCAAAGAAGGATTTAGTTTGACCTGGTCCTACAATCTATGTTTACTTCAAAAGATTGGGTAAATTCTATATGGGCTAAAAGGGCAGACGGTAAAGAAGTAAAGAAAAGCATACTTCAAGATCGGTATTTTTGGCCTAGTGTTGCATATACTATAAAGATCACCTCTCCCTTAGTTAGTGTCTTAAGCCTTGTTGACTTTGCCAGACAACTTCATTCCAGTTATTCCCAATAGCCCAATAGGTCATGGCAACATTCTCCCAAGCTGTCTGGTCACCGCGGTCAAAGAACCCCAGTAGCCATTCCTTAAAATTCAGAGCGTGACTATGCTGAATATTCATTGAAGAGGCTGACCAAGCACATTGAGCAAAGGTACAATCCACTAGGCAATGTAAAATGGTTTTAATCCCATCAAGACAAACTAGATACTGCCCACCCACAGTAACATGTCTAGCCCTCAACAGATCAAGTGTAGGGAGATCCCCAGATGCAGCCCTCCAAAGAAGATTTTTCATCTTTTATGGCACCTTTAATTCCAGATGAAGTACCAAAGACAATTGACAGAAGGAATATGTTCAGCGGGTTGCATAGTATGGGCTAGCCGATATCTACTCTTGACAGTATAAACACCTTTGACATCATTGTTCCAAAATAACGTGTCACAAGAGACTTTCATTCCAATTAGTACTTGCAAAATAAGAGACTTGTCTCGAGGGTGAATAGATCATTAATAACATCCATATCCCAGCCGTGACTGTTCGGCATCATGAACAGATTCACAGTGATATTTTCCCCTTCTGGAATCAAGGGAGACGAAATATATCCATCCTCTCCATCAGGTAGCCACGGATCCATCCTGACTCGGACACTTCCTCCATCTCCAACTCTATACCATGTGCCTTTCCTCAAGAGACATTGGCTTGCCAAGATGCTACGCCAAGCATAACTGGGATTGTGGCCAATCTTTGCCTGTAGAAAATCCATATGAGGGAAGTAGTGAGCTTTAAAAGTTTTGGTCACAAAAGAGTGTGCCTCAACTAAAAATTTCCATCCTTTCTTCCCAAGAAAAGCCAAATTCATCTGATGGAGTTGTTTGAAGCCTAAGCCCTGCCATTTTCTAGTAACAACGACGTTCCAACCTCATCCAAGATATACCCCTTGCTGCTCTTTTACTGGCCTTCCACCAAAATGTGTTTATAGCTCACTCAATTTCTACAAAGAGGTCCGATGGCAGTAGAAACACACTCATGGCATAATTCAGAAGAGTCTGAGCCACCGACTATAACAAAATCTCGTTCCCAGCTCTAGAGAGAGACCTCTCCTTCTAGCCAGACAACATCTGTCAAACTCTACCCCTAATAAATAAGAGGATCTCCTTCTTCTTTCTGCCCAACAAGGATGGCAGACCAAGATAGAACTCACAACCACTCAAAGCTCCCACACTTAAAGATGAGCAAATGCAGACCGGCGATCCCCAGGAACATCAAAACTAAAAGAAAGAATGCGCTTTTGAAAATTAATAGACTGGCTAGACTCAAGTTCATATGCATGCAACATATCCTTAATGACCCAAGTTTCTAGCATGTTCGCTCGAAAAAAGGAGAGGCTATCATTGGCAAAAAATAAGTGGGAAATAGCAATCACACCTCTAGCCACCTTACAGCCATGAATCAACTTGAAATCTACCTTCCTCAAAATATTAGATAACCCCTCTTCATATAGAATAAAGAGATAGGGTGACAGAGGGCATCCCTACCTCACCCCTGTCTAGTACAGTTGGCCCTAATTTACAACTATTATGCAGTATGTAATACTTGACCGAAGACACGTACATAAGAATCAGGTCAATCCATCTCCTAGAGAACCCCATATGTGACATGACATCTTGAAGAAAACCCCAAT
>CAVNYN010203726.1:0-25280 GCA_963692815.1 Nyctanthes arbor-tristis | reverse complement strand
GAACACGTTGAGCTATGAAGGGTTAACAAAAAGATAAAAACCGTTTTACTCTCAGTTGATAATTTGTTCCCAATATTAATTTCCAAAGACAACCAAAACGGGCATCAGGAATTCATTATCCCATTTTTAGCATTACTATGGCTTGAATGGAATGAGATTAACAACGAGGCAATCTAGTTCCAACCGTTACATAGATAACATAATATGTGTCCACTGTCAATGTAAGATTGTCATATGATAGAAACATGTTTTTAAACGGTTTCTGTTATATGCATGGCATATTGAAAATAAACACTTATTATTAGCTTATTACCTTCCGTACATCATGGCCATTAGATCATAATGTAATGGCCTCAAATACCACATATCAACACCAAATTGATTGGCGTAAATTTGAGCTTATATGTTCAATTTGATCATCCTTCAATTTGTTTGATAGTTCAGCTAATTAAAGAAGAAGGGACACAATATTTTAGTTAGTAGATAAAAACTATTAACTAGTTCGTATAGTCTACTATTTTGTTGTTGAAGTAATGAATACGGGAGGTTGAAAATCTAGCAACTAAATCAAGATGAATCTTATGGACCAACATGAAATTCTAATAAAATTATAGTGATGACTAGTTTATGTAACAAAAAAAATAAAATAAACTAATAAATACAAAGAAAGTCACAAGCGACAAAACCATCCCCGCCCTAGACTAACCGCAGGTATCGTGATTCAGTCAAGTGAGTAATAAATGTAAACATGGACTAAAACTAGGTAGAAGCGTTTTAAGTAAAAGACGAAAGATGTAATCAAGTAATTTGCTTTAATAGTTTACGAGATCCCAATAATTAAACGGGTGACAAAAGTCACAAGATATAAAGTGCAATGGACCATGCAAAATGTTCACTACACTTCTAATTGTAACATTCGACGCACAAAAGAGAATCAATATTGAGAAGACTAATTTGAGATTCCTTTCATGTCATGGGTACACAAAATATTCCATTGAGATCCTGGAACCAGCTAGTTGAGTTTACAACCACACACACTCATACATCACAATTGGATGTAATGTAAACTGGACATGCCAAATACATAGAACCAAATGTTCTTTAAGCAAGATATACTCAAGGGAATCGACTTGCAATCATATAGGTATCGCAAGGCTACTCGATGTTGAGTTGCAAGCGCTCAAGTTCCCAAAGAAAGGGGATAAAAGTAAAGAAAGGATCCGAATGGGCTAGAGCTTTTGAGCGGCTTGGCTCAACCCTGTGAGTAGCTCAGCTTGCAAAACAGCAAAAAACAAGCCCAGATACTGATAGAAATGAAATTTGTTGAAACTGGCTCAGGATTGAAACAACCTCAACTCTGGTTGAGTTTAGATGTGGCAAGCCAGGTGAATAATAACTGCTCGGGATCTTTGCCATCTTTTAGTCAATACCAAATGTGAGTTATAGCTAGCATCTACCATGGCCATCATCGAGCCCTATCATGCACCAAATGAATTAACCTATGGGTGACAAAATATTGTTGGTGGATGTGGACTCAAAAGTCTCCACCATGGTCTTGGAACTGACATGTTTGATAGATAATTGCACTGTGTATAATATGACATTGCCTTGCTCCTTTATTTATGGAATTAATTAATTTTGCCCGACGAATTTTGTTAACGTGCGAATTATTTGACTCGCAAATTGAACAGGACAATTTCGATGTCAACCTCAAAGACAACAGGTGAGAATTAAGTTATGTGCTCGTTAGGGTACTAATTGAAAAAAAAAATGATTTAGGATATTTTGGACGGTAGAAAAGAATTTTCATTTAAGAGTACTTTGATTATATTTGTTAACTTATGAAGATATACTGTTATTAAATAGTAAAAATAAAAAGTTGATTATCATATGACTAAAAATTTCAATGTCAACCTCAAAGGCAACAGGTGACAATTAAGTTATGTGTTCGTTAGGATACTAATTGAAAAAAAAAAAATTATTTAGGATATTTTGGACGGTAGAGAAGAATTTTCATTTAAGAGTACTTTGATTATGTTTGTTAACTTATGAAGATATACTATTATTAAATAATAAAAATAAAAAGTTGATTATTGTACTACTAAAAATCATCTTTAAATACCTTTCTAGGGGGGAAAAAAGAGTGGGGGTGGAGAGGAGCTCTTCATAGGACTAAGCGGGCTTGTTTTAGTAGTAGAGACACCCTTTACCAATAATAGTTGTTGGAACGTGCCTTGCACGTTGTATATTTCAATAAATATATTTTAAATACATAATTTTTATTAGAATATTTTATTACAAAAGAACTCCTCTATACATAATAGTTCTTGTCAATGTTACACTTTTTTGACTTTTATCGTCTCATTTGACAAATATTTTTGTTGCATTGAAACTCTACGTAAAAGAAAACATATATTTGTCTAATATTTCCATTTTGAATTTTATATGTATTTCCTTCACGAATAGCATTACATCACTAATCATTTGGATTGTATCACCAAATAATGTGACTTGGATTTTGTTAGCATACGAAGACATAAAAAGAAATGAGTTAGTATATATAAAAGAATTGCTAAGATAATAATATAGTGATGTAAATATAAACTAAAAATGTAAAGTATTAAAATAAAAGTATTATATCTTCATCCATTAAAATTAATTTTTGATCTTGGATGAGACCTTCTGCATTCGTATAGTTTTTAATGGAACTTTTAGAAAGGATAGAAAGTTAACTTGATGCTCCATTCTTAATCAAACGCACCCAATTCTTTTATTAGCATATAATACTCTTCTTTTTTTAGTTGATGCGGACAAAGCCATTTCGTTAGAGAACGAGTTAAAATTAAGATTGGATTAATTAAAAGAAAAGTATAAGTTGGATTTGTATTTCAATGTTCTTGAATTTATTTGGATCTCGATCATCAATTTATAGTAAGTGAATTATGCATGAAGAGATGAAATTATGAATGTTGATATGGTGGGCAATTACATTACATTAAAATAATTAATTGTAGTATAACCGTATGTAAGTTATAAACTTTTAATATTATTAAATTAAATTAAATATAATAATTATTTTATGACATTCATTTGTCTTTACGATGGAATTAAATGAAATCAAATATTTATGTAATGATTAGTATTTTTTAAGTTGTAATGATTAATTTTATAACATTCATGTATATTGTACATATTGCAATATAAATCAATATTAAAACAAAAATACAAAACAAAAATATAAAACTAAATCAATATTGTACTAATTTTGTTCATGAATTTTACATATTAAAACATAAATCAAGTTCAAATACAAATATATATATATATGCATATATATCTTTCGATTTCGCTAAATTTCCAACATACAAAACTAACTTGAATTGAAAGTGTAATATATACAATCTTCTTTATTATAGATCTCAAGTCGATGTAAATAATAAGTGCAATATATATAACATAGTTCTAATATGAAATTAAAGAGGAAAAAATGACCACAATATGCATTAACTAAAAACATTACACGATTATATGTGCTCAAAAATTTTGTATACAGGGATTCTTACATATTTATTATTCATAATGAATTGGGGGACAAAAACTTATCATCTAGTGGAAGAAAAAATAGCCATTGAGTTCGTTTTTTACTTGGAATTTTGAAATAAAGTGCTAGATTGATCTCTAGCTCAATTCACTTAGCATTGGTATTACGCGATATAATTTGATTGGATCATATGACTTTAGTGATGTTATATTGAAATATATGATAAAGATTAAGAACAAAATTGAATAAACTATATTTATGGTAATATAGTGAATAAATGCAGTGAAATAAAGGTAACTGATAGTATAAGAATTAAAGAAAAAGAGTAAGGACAAAGGTGGAATCTGAATCTTTTACATAGATTTCACTTTTTATATAGTATTGATATTTTACCTGAATTTGAGTTACCATCCTATTTATAGTTTTATACAATATCCCACCTTGTACTCAAAATTAGAGTCTATATCTTACATATATATTGCTGTTATATTTGTGAGTTATTACTAACGGCTCATATCAATACAACAATTGTGTAAAAAAAAAAAAAAAAAGTTATTGTAATTTTAACGAAGAGAGTTCACAAACTGCAAATATTTCTCCTTATAGTCAATTAAAAAACGAAAAAAGATAATTCAAATATAATCATCAACTCAATGATGATCTAGAGTTTGGAATCCACCATGGGTCCAAAAGCAAAAAAAAAACAAAAAAAAAACAAAAGGTTGGAGGTGGGGCCGTGGTGATAAGTATTGCATTTTGATTGGAATGTGACGTTAAAAATCTATCGTCATGCTACTCGGATCATTGTCCATATCAACTATCATAAGTCCATGTTGGTTAACTATAATTATATGAATCCACATATCCCGCAAGTTCATTTTGCTATTAAAAAAAAAAAACCTATGTATTCAATTTTTTTTTTCAAAAATATTTTTTCTATTTTAAAATAAAAAGTCTATCTGGCAAAATAGAGCACGCGATGTTTGGTTATTAAGTGGGCCCAAAAAAGGGGATTAAAAGGGGGCAAAAAAAAAAAAAAAAAGGAAGAAGGAGAGATTGAGAGAATCATAGTGCGCACGTACACTAACCGCTTGCGGGGGACCATTAAAGGTAGCAACAGTCACCAAATGACTAATTGCTAGGCTTGAGTCCACACGTAAAATAGGTTGGGCTGGCCAGTCGATATGCCAGTGCCATCCTTGACTACTAATGGGATAAGAAGTTAAGCGACTAAAGCAAAGGTGAAGTTAGAGAATAGTTGAAGGGTAGTCAAAACATTAATTTTTTTTTTTTTTAAATTTTCAAATGGTGAAAGATAGGATATTTACAAAAACAGGTGGCTGAGGATTAGCGTGGCCACCCCTGACTCTAACACATATGGTAAGGTTGAGCACTTAGAGACTTATGGCTCACATTTCACTCATTTGTGTTGATTTTAATTCTTACCCACGATATTGCACTCTTCTTTCCTTGCTTTTTTCTCTAACAAACCCATCGTAAAATCTACAATCTTGAAACAAATTCAACGTATAGTCCACTCCTGGCTCACACCAACCAACATAGGGATAGGATTGCTTTTGTTTCGAGCTAAAGAAAAGGGGTGGGGACAACGACAAAAGTGAGAAGCGGGGAACGTTGGCGATCCCGAAAACGAATCCGAACATCCCACCTTTAACCTTTCTTCTCTGACAAAAGAGATGATCAAAACATGACAAAATATTTTCCTGTTCACACGTACAAAGACAAAAGACTCCAATTTTCTAAACGAATCTTCAGATCCAAGCCCCAATTTCCCATTATCCCTTTAGCCTTTGCTCTTTACTTTTCCTTGCAGCCCTATAAGGGAGCCGTAAAGACAATAAAGGATACTTCAATCCCTTCTTTTGATATACAACTGAAAGCCTAGAATGATAAAATATTGTGGAATTGTGTATATTAAGCTGGACAAAATTTCAAAACACTTGATGCATTGATTAAATAAAAGATGAGTTTCAATTAGAAACGATAAGTCGTCTTTTTCACATTTAATTTAATAACAAAATTTGAAAATCTTGTATCTAATGCCATTCCCCTAGGGCTCATGAACTCAGAAGTTTCCTGGCCAATTCAGATGCCCCAGTTGAGGCTGCTGTTGATAAGCAGCTGCTTGTGCTCCTGAAGCAGCAGCAGCTGCTGCTGCTGCCACACCAACACCGATATTCCCTCCGACAGCAGCCCCTAAATGATGAGGGCTGGCCATTGCAGTGGGCTGAGTAGGAGGGTGATACATGCCTGGAAACTGCATGTGAGAAGATTGTGCTGCTGCATTAAAGGAAGCGTGCCCACTGTGAGATGGCATATAAGCAGCATGGGGCGTTTGCCCAGTCATGTAGAAGGATGCTGGTGGCAGGCCAGAGAGATCCCGAGGGTTTATCCACATCTCCGATGTCTCTGCCTACAATGTCAAAAACATAAAAATGAATCTTGGGATACAAAAAACATAGAAACACCAAAAATGCATTATAAATTGGTAAAGAATTTCACCATCCATCATAACCAGACCATCGAGCGGTGAAAAGAAAAGGAGACAGAACATGGAATAAAAAATAAGGGTATATTTTTTGCCCCCCTCTTTTGTGCATTTCTAAATTAGAAGATGATAAACCCACAGTCAAAATGTCATAGGTAAAGAAGAAGAATTCTAAAGCAAGCCACGTAGCTATAACCATAAGCTATTTGAAAGAATTAATACTAACCATAAATCAGAAATTTCATAGCATATTCTCTTTTATTTCAAATGTCACAAGCTTGATAAGACATGCAGATACTAGACTAACAATCTGAGTGCCATGAAACACTTCATCTTCCAATTTATTAACCCCTTCTCTAAGTTTGAAAGAGTTTAACCACTGAAAAAAAAAAACATTGATGCGTTTGTAAGAGTTTAATCACTGAAAAAACATTGATGCATCAGTAGTCAAAAGGATATTATGTAGCAATCCCAGAAAGAGACATCAAACCAGCACAAGGATATGGCAAAGCGATCCCACAAGACAAAGATTGCATGCATGTAATCGCAATCAGCTCAGAAATATAGTACATAACTCATGGTGTGAAAAAGATTACGCACATAAAAAAAAAAAAAAAAAAAAGGAAGAAGAAGAAGTAGGCTTTGGAAGTTATATTCACCTGAGGATTCGGAACATAAAGATTGCTATCTTTATACTTCAGTCGAGATGAATCTTCATGCCCTGTTGCACTTCCAACAACACCAGGAGTGTTGATCGCATAACCGGATGGGCCAGTGAAATTCCCAAAACCAGTAGGACTACCAGCGGGAACAGGCTTGAATTGTTGGACACCATACTTGAGGCCACTTGCAGTTAGATGAGAGCTATTGCTAGGCATCATCACGTAACTGTTTCCATTTGAGGGATGAGGGTAGGCAGACGTATTAGAGTAACCAGGCACAGGCATTGGAGGAACATACAGAGGAGAGATGAACTGCCGGTATGGCATAAGATTGGCAAAATGAGAAACATGAACTTGGGGGTACATCTGAGCTAGCTGCTGCTGCTGCTGCTGTACCAGCTGTTGTTGCTGCTGCACCATGGCAATAGTGGATGCAGGGATGCTGTTCGGTGTATGAGCTAGTACCTAAGACAAAAAAAAAAGAAAAAAAAAAAAGAAAAGAAAAAAGGCCAAATAAGATCTCTGAAGCAATAAGCAGTATGGTAGGGAGCACCAAAGCAAAATTTGAACACAAATACACTTAAGACAAGTATTACACCCTTTGTCACTTTTTTATGAACACAAATACACTTGAGACAACTATTACCTCCTGTGGAGATGCTAAACCAGGGCCCCGAACTGTTTCATCAAGAAGTGGCCGGAAGTAGGGCATATCATATCCCATCTGGGTTTCATATGACTACATAAGTGAAAAACCATCACAGAAAAATAATCAGGATAGTGATTTACACAAAGGAACTAGAAGGAAGAATTGATTCCTTCCTAGAATAATTTAAAATAACTGATCAAACTAAATGCACAAATAACATCTCCAGAATAACCAGTTCAGCCATGAATAGTAAGAACTGAACTCACTGAGAAGCTTGGCAATTCAGAAGTCTCTTGTGCTTGTAACAACTCTGGGGAATAAGAAGGGTTGTTCCGAACCAACCCAACATCCGCATAATAGTCAAAGTTCTCTGGACTTAAAGACTCTCTCTTCTCAGATGATTGATGATCAGAAACTGCAGCTGATGCAGGAGAGTTTGATCCAGATTGCCGGACGTTGTCATTCATCGACTCCAACTGTGTGCCACCAGCAGGCTTTTCGTTAGAAGATTCAGGCACTGGGCCAGACACACTGCCATTGAAAATCATTTATCATTTAACTCATGGCTGCTAATAAATCACATCACTCACTATAAATTGCAGGTGTAAAAAATTGCTGGTGTAAAATGACGCACGTCGAGACTTAAGTAGTCAAAGATCTAGAAAATAATTTAAATTTGACACAACTCTAACCAAAGATCATAACCAGCTTCGATTTTACAAGTTACCAAGAAGAAAAAGGAAACCACAAAAGGCATCTCCAAACTGGGGACACCAGTAGTAGAATTCAAGTGTTGTCCTACCTTTATTTTTTTTTAAATTTTTTTTTTTGTTTTGGTTCTTTATTATTTTCCAGAAACTCACTCTTCTAAAGTTATTTAGTGTTACTAGAAAACGTAATGAACGAAGGAAATTGGAAGTTTGCTGTTCTCCCAAGCAACAATGGCATGACCAACAAAGCTAAGTGCTAATTTTGATTTTCCTTTAATAACTATACATTTTCCTTTGTTGCTCTTCCACCGCAAAGGAAAATGTATAGTTCCATCACAGAGCATATTGCAATAAAATCAAATTACTAATTACCAAACAAACCTTTGAGAATATTGCAACAAAATCTGATTACTAATTACCAAACAAACCTTCGAGAAGGTTCAGTAGATGATTCTTCTGCACCCTCAACCATGTGGAAAACTGAATCCGATGAAGATTCAACTTCAGTCGCCAAGCTACCAAAGGTCAGTCGACATCGGTCTGCATCAGAAACACGAATATGTGCAGCTATGATTACATTTTGATTTTCAGAGATGTTCAATTGAGACATTCCTTCTTGAATTTGAGCTGCATCAGTTTTTATGCCTTCAGCATTGTCCGTGGGAGGAGAAGCATTTTTGGGAGGAGTTCCAATAACCCCAGGCCCATTGGTGCTTGGTTTTGCAGATGATTTTGGTTTCCACTCCTTATTAGGTTGAGAAGCTACATAAAAAAGACTCTAGAGTAAGTACTGTGCCATATAATTATTAGATTAGATATATATGTCTGCCAACTCATATTGCAAGTCAATAGATATATTGGAAACAAGACAAATACATCCAAAAATAAGGGGGAAAATGGCTGGCAACTCGAGCAGGCTAAAGTTTTTTTTCTCCATTTTTGCGGAAGATTTCTGTTGGAAAACAACCTTTTGGAGAATAAGTGGGCTGTCGAAAATTAAGGAACTATTAAGGGATACAAGTCAAATGAGTAGTCAAAAATGAGTTTACAAAAAGATTATTCGTGACGCCTCTCAAAAACAAGCTCCAAAATCACACACTAAGAAATTATAAAAGCTCCAAGCATTTAGATAAATATCGACAAGGAGATAGCATACCTTTCTGACGGCCTACAAGTTGATGTGGTCTGCTAGCATGCTGATTACTTATAGATTTGCTCACGATAGGGCCTGGTATGTTTTGACTTGGTTGGTCACCCTTAGAAATGGTACTAAACAGACGGGTTGATTCCCTTAAGTAGCCTTCTCGTTCTGATTGTGACACTGGAAAAGATGAGCTTTGCGAAGGGGAGGGCTTAGCAGAATTCTCCGAAGACTGGCGACGAGGTCCAACAACTCCTACCTCACGCTTGATTGCCCCAATAATAGCAGGTGATCTAGAATTAAGTGATGGTACATGAACCGGATCCGAGGAGGACGAATAAACCCCAACCACGGAACTACTAGATGAAGTTGTAGAGTGGGGTTGAGAATCATTTGCCTTTATTTGCATCCGCGATGCAGCATGTGAAACCGGAAACCGCTTCTCTCCAAGCAAATCCTTCCTATCACTACCACCTAAATTTGCATCCCTAGCTTGCCTAGGCTGCAAATCAGCAGGCCCGTTTAATGCTTGTGTTGAATGATTAGCAACTGGTGGCTTTTGATGACCAGGATTGTCCACTGAATTGCTGTAAAAATCAACAGTTTAGTATACCTATTCTGAATAAGAAAGTTATGTATAGGGCTGGAAGAATGGGAGAAATTAATCCTTTGAACATCAAAAGACCCCCTCAAGGATCACATTAGTAAATAGGAAATTAACTTTTCTGCATGCCAGAGGATTCAATGCAACTAAGAAACTGGAGACTACAAAAAATATACTACTTGTACTCAAAAGGTCGGATGGGTTGACTAAATTTCACCAAGTTGTTCTTGCAGCAACAGCACATTAGACAGCTTAATGGATGTCTACTGGCCAATCTCACATTAAATATTACTTGAAATCAATTCAAAGGGAGGGAATTAAACCGCCTTAGCAAGAAAGCAAGCATTCGTGAGAAAGCCTCGACTAATCAAGCAGAAAGTATACTAATATTCGATTATCTCTACCTCTTCACAACAAGGTTCGAGGAAACCCGCTCATTAGTGGAAGTTGAACTCTGTGAATGCTTTAAATCTTTACTGGCATTTTGATTAGCTCTGTTGTCTCTAACAACACGGAACTCTTTACTACCACCTGCATCTAGTGAGTTTTGATCTGTCAAAAAAGTCTGTAGGAAGTCTTGATATGATCATGAAAAAGTGGTTATGAACTGAGTAAACCAAGAACAAAATGATTCTGCAAAATATGTATATGCAATACTGTGTGTGCATTAAGTTCATACAAGTTTCATTTGACTAAATTAAGCAAATGCATACTTATACATATGCATGTGTACAAAAATAACAATTAACATGCATGTGCCAGTGCATGTGTGTGTGCCCAAGAGAAAGAGAGGCTATACACAAAGGCCAAGCAATGAACACCAAGAAACCTACATTTCAGAACCCATAAAGAATACTCCAGAGAAAAATCACAAACACACTCTCACTAAAGAAGATACCAACTGCTATCACATATCTATAGTCTATAGACATTATGCATTATGAAAGAACAACCAGACGATGGCTGTAAATAGACTAGCAGAGTTGAAAGGAGATATGTAACTGTTGAACGTCCACTATGACAGAAATTATCAAAATCTAATATCTATAGACAGATGCATAGCATGAGAAAAAGAAACGATATGAGCTGATAATAACATAATGGGTTGTGGTTCAACAATTGAAAGCAAAACTGGTAATAACATGAGCTTATTCTTTGGAGCTTTATCTAAATAAAAAATTTATCAAAGTAATACCAGCCACATATTCTCCACAAAAAACGAATTTTCACACTTCCCAATAATTTTTCTTTACATTCTCACCACACATTCTCCTATAAATCTAACTCTCCTTTAACATAAAGCTCACAAGAACAAGCTCATAATGACAATTCTCATATTTTAGCCTTTTAGGCAGCTCACCAACATGCATGCTTGTTAACAACACAACTTAGCAAATGACACATAGAACCCTCAAATATGTTCAAACAATAAAAGCAAATAACAAGAAGAAAGGAGCACCAAACAAGACAGACAGTTATGAATGAAATGAATAAACAAAAAACAAAGCAATTGACGCACAAAAAGATCATGTAGGAGTATTGGATAACACCATGACCTATATGGAAGCACAGCACACATAAAGAAAACAAGCGAAGTCCCCTTATGTTTGAACCTATTTTTTTCATCACCGGGATTACATAAAGCACAGTATTTTCCAAAAGCACTCAAGGCAAAGATGTTTACCCGTAGCCCGAAATGGTAGGCTTCAGTTGGTTTTTGTCAATTCTGCCACTTGATTTAACGAAGATAAATTGTCGCTAGTGGAAGACGATGAATATCTATGAGAAACCTAAAGAGGATAATAGAAGACATAGACAATTCTCTTCAAAAAACTATCAATAGAAGATGTGGGAGACTTCTAGGCTATTTCCATTTCCATATTATTGTAGTTTTGTTGTTTGATTAGAGCATTTCCAACCGGCTCTTCAAATGCATTATGCTTTCTAATTTAAAGAGTCAACATCATAAAATGCTGCTCTCTTCACAATTTGCTATGTTTGACTTCTTAACGCTTCTTCAGTTATTTTGATTTATCAGGAAGTACCACAATAGTATGTAATTTACAATGCGAATTTATTCGCATTAACATATTATTTTGAATTATTTAGCTGATACTTGAAGCCAGTGCATAGAACACCGTAAAGCCTGGGTCTCACTTGCATTTGCAGTATAGATAACGTTTTTTAACGATCCGTAAAAATTGTTGAAACTAAAAGCACCAAAGAGTGGGCATTCTTGTCTAAAATTTTATCAAAAGCTATTAATACAATTCCAAAAATGACAAGAAGCACTAAAGAGTAAAAGACACAAATGACTAAGCACGGATACATAGCTAGTACAATTGATGCTTTGATTTCCTTTAAGAATCAAATTTGGAATTTGCACATGCAACTTAACGCTTAATGTACATAACAAACCCAAGAAATCTGAGCATCCAGTGTTACCAGGAAAGAGGTTTCGTGTATATCCGCCTTTTCGATTGTTCTGATCAAAATGTGCATTTGGTTTCACTGCAGGGCGTACATTCTCATAATTTGTTCTGGGTTCTGCAGCAACAGGACTCTTATATCCTGGAACCTGAGGCATAATTTTAAAAGTTAGCTATAACTAATGTTCACTAACACAGCAGAACTAATCATATAGTTACATACTGCTGTGCCATAATTTTTATGCCACCAAAAATTAATGTATATTTAAATCACTTAATTTAAAATTTCAAGCAAATTGATCCTTGAAATAAGGTATGAAGAAAATTCAATTGATAGATAACAAGGGATATAAATAAAATACAAGAAGAATATGCAGCAAAAATGATACCTCTTTCTTTCTGTCTCTTTTTCGCTTCACCTCATGAAACGGATCTGAGAAAAACCCAATGAGAAGCATGAGAAACGTGTTATCTGAAGCGAAGTCAGAACACGAGCTGTACTGTGACTATAAAACTAAAGGATAAACAGACTCTAACAATGTATCATCAAATTACAAGTTCAATAGATAACTCCAACTGCAAGCAAACATAAAAATCATAAGCTTGAAGTTGAGCGTCTTCAACAAATATAAAGCAGAAACAATCACCTATATAATGTAGCAATCCGCTGAATGATACGATGACTGTATTCCCTTATCATGACTAATAATTTTTAGCGAAACAGACCTATCTGTCAAAGAATTGAGGAAAAATATTTTTACCAGCAATTCCATCAAAAATTCCCTTTCCTCTGCATTTCTCTTCTTTAAATCAAAATTACTATGGGATTCCTTATCCTTCCCTTGCATATTCCACGCATGGAAAAACATGACAGGCGCAACAGATATGAATGTGCTACAATTCTCCATATATATGACAACTCAAAAAACACAGCTAAATATTTCAAAGGTAAAACAACTATCGCAAGCATTAAAAATACGTTAATGAAGAAAAAAACCAATCGAAAGATATTAGGCAGCTCTACTTTATAACGTTTACAGATTTTATAATCACAAAGCATTCAACAAGCATGCACTTTTTGCCAGCCACGTGTAAAGTAGATTATTAAGATGAATATCAATCTGAGATTGCATAGACTAAAAAATTATCATATATTGATTTGTATCTGAGACTATGAATGAATGACGTAATACCAACACTGGTCAGCATATGTGACATTTAACGATGCTCAATAATACCCTATACACCATGCTTCCTTGCCTCCCCTAGAATACATCTCCCTCCTTAGTCAACCTAGCAATGCAGGTGACGAATCCTACACAAAATGTTTACCTATGATTAGAGAAACTTCTTCATATCTATTTTTAGAGAAACTTCTTCCTATCTACCTAGACCTACACGCCCCAGTATGCCACAAGAATAGAGGGGAAAAAGGGAATCCATCAAGTTTTCCATAGACATCCAATTTTGTTTGGAAAAAAAAAAAATCATAATATTATATGAAGAAAATCAGCTCCCAAGAACAAAAGTAGCAGCATTAGAGGATAAGAACAACTGCTACTCTGCTATGATCCTTAAGTAACCCGTTTCACTACTTATCTTGGTAAAGTATGAATTACCAGTAATACAGATTGTTCATAAAACATGCTCTCCGGACACTCAATACCGCTAGCCAAGAACTATCATAAACCCTTGGAAGAAAATAGTTCAAGAGTGAAAGACATACACGTACTGGTTCCTACATTTTGCAATTTGCATCATAAAACAAAAAGCCGCAATTGGTTCTCTATTTATAATTCACAAGTTTAACCTAAATACTCGTTGATGAGCACTCTTAAAAGCTAAAATAGTAATATTCTAACAACACAAAGCCAAAAAAAAAAACTAATAATAATAAATAAACAAAGCAATTCTAACATCCATAAACCAGGAGAACTCGAGAATCATTTATGCATTGTAAAACAACACAAAGCCAAAAAATTGGCAAAGCCCAGAAAGTCAAAACAACAAAATCATTTCATCAAGAAACCTTGACTAAGCAATTTTTGAGCGGTTTCATTAGGATCCATGTTGGTTTCTCTGAGGGCAACATATATATCGGCATCAGAGTGATCGCGAACAATTTCTTTAATTGACTGTATAGTCTTCCTCACACCAGCCGATAGAACTTGCGGACCACCCTCGATTTTTGAACCCGATACCATCTCCGAATTCAATTAATCCAGGCCAACAATGATGAAAAAGACAAATGTACGTACGCACTACTTTATAAATAGCGTAAATCTTTTCCTAGGGCAATCAAATCCCTATATCACGCAGTCATATAGTAGAAGAAGAACTAGGGCTTGACAATGAATGGAGTCTTTCGTTCGGCAGGGAAGAACGGCTGCAGATGTTTGGGAGCGAGGGTTTTGAAGAAGAATTTAGGTTTTATCAATGTAATTCCAACTTCTCAAATTTTAATTTTGGGGCAAATTAGGGGGTTTGTACGAAAGTACCCTTGAGTATAGGCTTTGGATTACTAGGTGATTAATTAGGCTAATCATCATTATCATATACATTTTTTTTTGGGTAAACATTATTACGTACACTTGATTTTGTTTACCTTTTTCCTTTTTTCACGCTCTCTTCGTTCTATTCTGATGTTTCATAAATAACATGGGAGTAATTCTTCTTTTTTTTTTTTTTTTTTTCTTTGAGAATCACTTTTGTACTTTTTTGAAGGATGTCTAGTTGGCAAATGACAAAATCTTCATTGTCATCTATTCAGTGACGGAGCTAGAGATAAAGGTTAGAGAAGACCACGTATTTTGTTAAAGAGTACAATTAAAGGTTGAACCCCAACCCCAAAGGCTCCCTTCACCCCGCCGCTAAAGCCTGGTGGAGGTCGTAAATTACGGGATGTGCCTCTGTGGAGGAAAGTCTGAGAATTGCTATTAAACTGATGCCCACAAGGAGCCCATTACATACCATGTTACTGGCAGGAATCGATCTCTCATCTTGCAGCTGTCAGCTCAGCTGAGATTACCTCACTCTCATACTTTCAACCACTAAACTATGCCCCATGGGACTAAAGAGTAACTATTAAAATTGTACTCAATAAGATTTTACTAGAAAAATAAAGACTCATAAATTATATGTGGAAATATTAGTTCTTCCATGCCCAAACGCCTGAATGTTTTCTATTTAATCTCATATATTTTTTTCTAAAAACCCAGAATAAAATGTAAGATGTAGAGTAGAGTTGTTTCTTTAGAGAATAGGATATGATTTTAGATGAGGTTAATTGAATAGAAAGAAAAATGATAGGTGTCCCAAATATGTCATGCCCGAGATATTACCCCAAAGCAGTCAAAGGTCGAAAATGTCCTTAAAAGACAAAGGGTATTACACATCATACCCATTCTATACATATTCTTTCAATCAAAGGCAAAAGAGGGATCTACCTGTCTTCTCCAAAAACCCCAACCATTAGAGAAGCAATTCCATCGTCCGGTGATTGTGACAATCATTTGGCATTCAATTAATGGTGTTGCTCTAGCGTCCAGTTTGAGTGTTCCACTGAACTCAATTTGATGCTTCCTCACACCTCTTGTTCTATAAAATTCGTCTCAAGGTGAGTGTTTCTGGGGTAATGAAAATAGGTCATTGACTGTGAAATTCGAAGACCCATAACCACAAATTGGTAATGAAATTGGTAGTTCCAACTTCTCTTGTTTCACCATAGCCGACCACCCAAACTGCCCAGCAGATTGCCGTTCAAACTGGAAGTAGACCATCAGATTGAGATGGAACTGGGTGCCAAACCCCCTACCGTATGGCACCCACAGTGTTTGGTAATGTCGTTCAGCTTAACAAACGCTCTTGCGATATTTCCTACTCTTATGAATAAGATATTTCACTCGTACTTGGATCACTTTGTTATTGTGTATCTTGATGATATAGTGATCTATAGTAAAAACTTGGAAGAGCATGCCAGCCATTTGAAAGTCATCTTCCAAGTGTTGCAGGAGAATAAACTATACATCAAGACGGAAAAGTGTTGCTTTGCCAAAAAAGAGGTGAATTTCTTGGGGGCATTGACATTAGTGTCCTTTAAAAAAAAAAAAGAGAAAGAACTGGGAGTTCTGCAAACTTATTAAAGTAAACAAAGTCAACTGTGTGATAGAATGCTTTCATGCTCCTTTCGCCTAGGGGACATTGTTGGAGAACAATGTCGGGGACAGTGTGAGAACCTTACGTTGGTTACACCCTTTAAATTTTGACAATCATTCGATTTATGGATAAGAACAAAAAAGTGGGAAAGGGATTTCAAAAGATTTGTTCCACCATTTTTCCGGTGTTTCTTGTGTAAATGGCCTTGTTTGTTTTCTGCATGCTAGAATTCTCACCCGTGATTGCACGGGGAGAACAATGTTAATAATAAATAAATTTCAACCGTAATATAATTTGTGAGAATTTAGATAGAATGGGTCAAATAACATATAACACATGAGACATATATCTCAACAGCTCTTGTGTTATTAACTTTGCTAAAAAATTAAACTAAAATAAATGAATAATATCTATAAATATGTTTGAACTAAAATAGAATTTCAAATGACAAAGGTTCATACATGCACATACCATACTGGAAAATCATAGTACATATGTATACACTTAAATTTAATCCTTTCGCACAATTGATTTTATTGTACCAAAAATCTCTTACTAAGGAAGATGTAATAAGAAATCCTCTCACAATTATCATTAATTGTTCGTAGCGTTAGAATGTCCAAGCTAGGGATCTTTTGCCCTTGCTATCCATCTCAATTATACAATGTTCTTTCCAATCACAATAGAGACTTAAACCAAAAACATATTCGTCCAGGCTGGAAATAGAACTCCCAATTAATTTCGCGTTCGATTTGATCGGTGAAAGATCTCTAATTCAAAATATTTAGTTAAAGAAATCACTGTGAATTGGCGATTGAATATGGGTTAATAAAGGGAAAATTGAATATCATTTAATAAATTACTGCAACGACTTAAAAAAAAACATAAGTTAAAAATAAAAATACAAAAAAGGAATTAAATGATGTTACCATAAATCTTACGGAGTCAAAAATCATATTGACACACCCCGCTCCCAGTCCCTTTAACTTATTAGAAGCGTGACGTGCGCCTACGGTAAAATTCCAACTAAAAGTTAGAATCTACCGTCAAGGCTCATAAACATCTTGCCTGTTAGAGAAAATTTTTGGTAATATCTCCCCTAGCTATCAACAAACTGACCTGTACCAATACTCCATACCAACCCCATAACTCCTCATTCACTTCAAACAACAATTTATATATGAAGAAATATATTAAATCAAGTATAACTCGCCTGAATACACCCAATACATTCTAATAAATTAACCATATTAAAGCCTAAGATTTATAGTAGCAACAAACCTATAAAATCTATATGTGGTGGCTCGATTGCTTGAAGTAGTAGGCTCGACCAGATACGTTGCCCAACTTCTATTTCTACCTGGAAAGAAAATCATTTAGGAAACATATGAACTAACTAGCCCAGTGAGTGGAGTTTTATAAATAAACGTGCTTTGAAAGGTCAAAAATACATATTTTACAAAATCCCGGATGATGGACAAACCACTTATTGGTTTCCATCATTTGAAACATCAGTCCAGCATAATGTTAACATTGATACAATCATTGCATACTAGAAAACAGCATAAACATCATAAAATTCATTAGAGAACATCATTCCTTTAATAATCATCATAAAATCCACTTGGAGATATCATAAAAGTCATTTCATTTCAAGATCATCATAAACTTTCCTCAAAGAGTGTCCAGTATATTACATGATCATGATTTCAAGTCATACGCGCATAGACAGTCAACTTGAGCCATAGGTACCTTACGACCCCTTCGCCATAGGCGGCACAATTAAATAGCTTGAGCCATAGCTAGCACATAGGTCTATTTGCCTGGGCGGCATTCATTTGGTCAGCTTGAGCCATATAGGCCCCTTCGCCCGTAGACGGCTTATCATGACATCGAATACAAATTTGGGGTTTTCACGCATCATAAAATTATATTTCAAATAGAAACTTTTCTCTAAAGAGCATGAATCATAATTTCATATAAGATGCATAACGAACTTTTTTTAAGAAAATATCATCCTTTGGGAAATTTCGTTGAAATAAATTATCATCATAGACATTACAAACTCATGTGGAATCAAAGCATAATAGTTTTCATTTAGGAAGAAATGAGAGAAGAGCTCCACTCACCGGCTAAGTAACCATGTACATGAAATCCCTTTCGTGTGTCCTGAAATATAACATGAAGACTCTTAAACTTCAATTCTTTTCTCATAATATCTTGTTGTTTAGATAATTTATATTTTCATAACTTTCCAATCATTCCCTTCCTTGACTTTCTCTTTTTCCATTTACTTATTTCACGTCCTAACTTACATAGTTGTTCACAATATAATACGTCATTCCATTACATTAACACATACTTACTCTTTTAAGTCATATCCCATCTCTTTCCCTTTAAATGCATGCCAATTCCATAATTTCTTTAACTATATAAAGTTCCCCTACTCTGGGCAGTCCTCTTTTAAGACCATTTTATACGCAAGAAGTGTGTCATATGATTATGATATTCCCCCATAAGATAGCACACTTACATAGGTTCACCATAGATGAAATTAAGCTCAAGAAAAATATGTTAGCAAGATCAAAGTATTCCTTCAGTTCCTAGAAATTCTATTCTCATATCAGCCCTGACCACTTTCACAAAACACATCATAAAAACTCCTACCGACCTCCAAATGACGTCATTCTAATTTTGGATAATAGAAAACTCATAAAGGATCATTTTCGAGCTTGTACGTCGTTAAAATTCAACTTATTCTATCCGTTATGGCTTTCTAAAGTGGGAAGAGCAGAACCTTCCTGTATAATAATTCCAATTTTCATATCTCAACATACCTTCACACCATTTAAACCGATAAAATTACATCAAAATCAACTAATCAATTCTATGAAAGTTTCTTAACTCTAGAAGAAATGAACACTTAAAATTTACATTAAATCAAACTTGAAATGAATAATTACTTACATGTCATGATTGGTTATTGTCGTCCTCCTTCAATTTCTCCAAATTTCATTTTCAATTTTTCCCAAGCATTTCTTCTTTTAGCTTGATTTTCCAGCCCTCTCTCGGTCTCTCCCTCTCACCTCTCGACTCCTCTGTTTCTTTTTTGTATTAAAAAATGGCCCAAATCAAGAGATTTATCTAGATAGCTAGCCAAATTTTGCTTCCAAAGTCCTTCAAGTTCTTACTTTCTTCATTTAGGTCCCTTACTCTCTCTTTTCCTCCATTTCTCTTCCACTATTTTGGTCCTTCCATTCCATGGAATATTTGTTTTAATTATTCATATTTGCTCCTCAAGTCCCCCAATTTGTTGTAAAACTTAATTTTAAATCTTTAACTTCCAAGCATATCTCGTTTGGTCCTTAACTTTATACTTAACTTCATTTAAACTACCAATTTATAATATACTTCCATATAAATTTCAAACATATTTAAGTTCTTAAATGATAAACTCGGAATTAAATTAATACATCTTAGTCCGACATTGACATTGACTTGGTTTTTCACCTTTGACTTTTGGTCTGTAAGATTTGGGATGCCACACTTATAGAGCCAGAAAATAAGCGGAAAAAGTTTACCCGCCACTCTTCTCTTATTATATATATATATATATATAAGATATAGGTTATTATTTTGGTTGGTAAATATTTTGCAAGATATCGCTTCGGGTAAATATTTGAGCATTTTTGCTAAGGACACCTATCACTACTCACATGATTATTTTATATATTATACTAGTATATGCACTTGTAATAAAAGTAGATAAGCTCATCAGCTAAAAACTATTCTATTTTATTTTAGATACAGACAACTTGGCCACCTCAAAGCTCCTTTTGGAAGCGATGATGCATAAATACACGTGTATCGTCAAAAATGGTAAATTTGAAAATCTTCTCCGAGAGATTTTATTAAAAAGCAAGTTTTATAAATCTCAAACACTCTATATTAAAAATTCACCTTATTATTATTACTAGTCATTTAAGCATGCTATGCATGTTGTATGACATGAAATCTATGTGTGGCAGTATATGATTTGACAAAAATGTGCTCATAAACTTTTCTTGACAATAATTGTTTGTATCATCAATTGCTTCATCAAAATTGACTGAATTAATTTAGTGGATATGTGTAATGACAGTTACAATTGTTAATTTTAAAACTGACAATTTATCCTACTAATTGAGATTAAAAATACTAATAATTATCATGGTGAAGAAATTGCATGTAATTAAGCACACTAATTGAAATTAAGTAATTAGCATAGAGTACTAAATGATGTGTAATTAACATTTGGACACAATATAGAGGGTAAGAAATGAGGGCAATAAGAAAAAAGGGCAAAGTATGAATTTATAGAAGAATAAAGGGATAAAATTGGAAACAAAATGTTTTACACACATCTCACTTTTTATATATCTATTCAATATATTGAGGTTAATCAACATAGGGCAATAAATGGGGTGTAATAAGAAAGAAATGGCAAAGTGGGAATTAAAAGAAAATGGTAAGGGTAAAGGTGGAATCCAAATATTTTACAAGGACTCCACCTTTTATATATTAGTGATTATTTTTTTTATTTTTTGAAGGATAAAAAAATTACCTTATTACTCGTCGAAAGAATTATTCTCTTTGCATAGACATGCAAATATTTACTTAACAATTAAATCCCTTTCAAATGTAATTTATTTGGTAAGCAAAATTGTGAAGAAACTTATAATAATCACTAAACATTTCCATTTTAATAAATATAGCAAAGAACGTTATTCCAATTCGAATGTATACAATTGATGATGACCATTTTAAGTTTCAAATAAAATAATAGTGATCCCTTGGTTTTAAGTCCTTCTTGGTGAGCAAATCGTCACATGATGCATAGTTGGAGGAACAAATCGTCACATGAATAATCAGGGGCGAAGCCATGGGGTGCTCCGCTGATTGTTGGTAAAACCCAAATTTGGGCTGGGCCTTAAATAAAATTAAAAGAAAAAAACGGTTGCTAGGGGTAAAATAATTTGGGTTAGGAGGAACTAAAGCTAAGACTTAAAACCTGACCCATATAATCCCATTTTCCCATTTGCATTCTTTCTTTAGGCCTGTAAGAAATACTATACAAATTTACTAAAGCAAAATATGGTTAGGTTCAACTTATTTTTTTGCTTAATACAATATTTTGATTAATTGAACACTTTCTGTAATAAACTTTGATTTTGTGTAATATTTTAAAAAATTAGTGTTTGTATAAATAACTTTTTGATTTTTCGATCCGGCTACCACTAATGTGTTATGCTAGCTACGCCCCTGAATAATGCTATGAACAATTGTGTTATCATCACTCTAGGGATACATGGTTGATCTCAAAATTCAAAACCACTTTTCCATTTCTACGTAAATTCAAAACAGAGACTCAAAAGCGGTTTTCCATTTCTACAAAATTGAATCACCACATCTTCATATTCACACTACATAGAAGAGAGGAAAAGATCAACTTCAATAATAGGTAAAAAGTTATAAAATGACAATGCTATATGCTAGCATGCTTGTCTAGTTTATGACATAAATTTAAAGAGATCAAACTTACACCCAATTTGTACAAAATACCATTATGTTACCAGTGAAGGCCAAAAGCAAATGCCCAATTAACAATAGCAATCATAGACAAAAGAAATTTAAGAATGATTTATAATGTACACATGAACCCGCACAATAAGTTTGAAGGTAGCTTCTTTACCCAAAGCTCAATTAACTGCGAAAATATTGGACATATAAAAATAAACAGATATAGGAACTGTCCCAAGTGATCTGCAAAATGAACAAAATCATATTATTGCCTTCAAAGACAACAATTACAATGATATAACTACAAGAGTAGAATCCAAATTTACCAATTATTTCTGACCTTCACAAGACCCGTTTCATTCTCTACTTCTTCAAAGTTCAAACTGATGCCTAAAAAATAATGAGGAAACGACTTTTAGGCTAGAAAGCAATGAACACTATATCAATATAAATATTTATATATATATATATCAATTATTCTGGTACGAGAATTAATTTTTATGCCAATTTATTATTCTCAACCACACATTATTTAACTATTTTTTGTAGCTCCTCCTACTACTTTTTTAACTAAATATTTGAGTAATGCCGTCTCCAATCTAAATCATTATTTTTCTATCCTCCATTCTCTAAGCGCGAGATCAAACCACCCATAAGATAGAGATGGTTGGAGAATCCTCTCATCCCTATTTTGGAAAAGTAATCTCCAAAATAGAGATAAATAGGAGATATTTAAAAAAATCATTTTTCACACGAACAATTTTCAAAAAATCATTTTTCATATACCCTAAAGAAAGAATTTTGTTACGCATTATTATTATTAGTATTATTATTATATTATTATTTATTATTTATTTTATTTTTTTGTTCCATAACCATCCATTGGGAGATAACGTACCAAATCCAACAATAAACCACAGCCACGTTACAGATATTCTTGGGTCCCACGGAAGTCAATATTTCAATCCCTCACCTTTGTTTGTAAAAATCCACCACCCTCCGCCCATCTGCAACAACCCCCCCGTCGCCACCGCCACCGCCACCGCCACCGCCACCGCCAGAATCCCTGAAAAGAGAACAGAGATCGAAATATAAAAGCAACTGTGAGAAACATCGAGAAAATTTTGAAAAATAAAAAGGTCAATGTCTCTGGTCCGGAGGAGGAAAGTCCGAGAAAATGAGACACCTCAAGTTCCGGATCCGAGCCCTGATGGAAATGAGAAGGATAAAAGGATAATTGATAAGAAAAACGAGATTTGGAAATCCCAGAAGAAGCAGAGCAAGTGGAGTTGTGTTGATAGTTGCTGTTGGTTTATTGGCTGCATATGCGTGGTGTGGTGGAGCTTATTGTTTCTGTACAATATACTGCCTTCTTCGTTTCCGCAGTACGTGACGGAGGTGATTACGGGGCCGATGCCGGATCCGCCAGGCGTGAAGTTGCAGAAGGAGGGGTTAAGGGCCAAACATCCGGTGGTTTTTGAGCCAGGGATTGTTACCGGTGGGCTTGAGCTCTGGGAGGGGCACCATTGTGCTGAGGGGTTGTTCCGGAAAAGGCTATGGGGAGGTACCTTTGGCGAAGTTTACAAGAGGTATTTATGCGTTTTTGTGGGTCTAAGCACTAATTTCCTATTGATTTATATATTGAATCCAAGATTGGATTTGATTGGATATATGGATGGTAGGAAAAGTGTTGAATTACATAAAGTTCACCTTTGTTCTATTGGTGTTAAGTTGGTAATATAATTTGTGGTTTTATCCACAGTGGGAAAAGCAATAACTCGTTGTTTATGGACATTAATTGCTGTAGAGAATAATGAGAGTCTTGAAAAAGACATATGCCTGTTTCTAGATTAAGGTTTACCACATATGCAAGTCGGGGTTTGGTAAATTGCTGAACATTCTAAGCAATCGATTTTTGTATTTGTTGTTTAAGCAATGTACAGGTATAATTAGCTTTTACTTGGCATGTAGAACTAGGATATCTAACTTGTATTTCACAAAGTTTTGTTTAGTGATAGATTATTAAAGTTTTAAAGAGAATCATGTATCCAAACAAAACTTTAATGGTTGCCACTATAATGGTTGCCAGAGTAATGTTTCATTCCTGTTCCACTTGTCCTTGTATAGATGGAAGATCGAAGACTAACAGTCAAGGGCATCTATTTCTTGAATGTACACACGTATTGGGTTATAATAATGAAGGAAAAATTTCTTTTGATACACTGACTTGGCGTTTGTGGCAAGAGTTATCACTTAATGAGTTCTATGGTGGTTTCAGTGCATTTTACTTCATACAATGGTGGAAAGAGGACTTTGAACTAGGATGTTTTCACCAACTAGTTAAACAGAAACAACCAAATCAAAATTTTAAGATGGGAACTACTTTCCATGGCTGAGAAACTGAGTCATTTGTATTTTCTACTGTAATCTTGAGAAACTGATGTGTTGGTTGGGATGGCAAATCCTTTTTCCAAACTCCTCCACCCTGCCCCCCTTCTTTTATTTTAAGTGCTGACAAACTGATTCCTGGTTTACTCCAGAGGTCATATATACTACAATTTAAGCAGATATTCTACTACCTTTAACTCTGACTTATTTTTCTTCCCTCTATCTGTTTTCATTTTGTTCTCTTTTCTCTTTTGATAATATGTCTGTTCAATTGCTGAAACTTAAAGCATTAACCATTATGAAAAAACCAAGTAGCATCTTGGTCTTTCTCAATGACATGGAGATTTGCAGGTTTTGCAATCATGTTACTTATGCATAATTGCTTCGTCTAGTCGTTTAGCATATTTTCTCTCAATATTTCTGCTTAGTTTCATAGTTTGACATAAAAGTGTAGTTTGTGGAAAGTGGACATTTGAACATATAAGAAAAAAGCGGCTGCTCTCGTTCCAAGTTGTTGATATGCTTTGTATGCTGAAATTCCATTATTTGAGCACAATAGGTCCTCAGTAGTTTGCAGTTCTTGGACTTGTTGCACAGAGGGACTCTAAGAATAGCTTTTAGTCAATTTTATTAGTTGTCAGAAGAAATGGACTAGTGCAGATTAGTTGCTTTTGCTTTTTGGCTGGATGATTATATTTGGCTATGCTTGAAAAAGTAAGGCTTAATTTCTAGAGAAGAAAGTTAACTAAAAAGGTAAAGTATAAAATGTTGGGTACAAATGAAGCTCAAATATAACTTTTGCTTCGTACAGGCCTTTATGTTGGGTGGAGCATATGTCACTAGACAATGAAACTGGTTTGGATCCTTCTGGTATAAGGGTTAGGCCTGTTAGTGGTCTTGTTGCTGCAGATTACTTTGCTCCTGGATATTTTG
>CAVNYN010203720.1:0-42670 GCA_963692815.1 Nyctanthes arbor-tristis | reverse complement strand
CCAAAAAGCTACTAGAAACGATATGAAACTGCTGCCGTTTCCGACAGCATATATGGGGAGATGGAACCCCTCATTTTTGCTGTCATTCTCACAGCAGTTGTGGGGGGTGGAACCCCATGGGCAGCACAATGTGGGGTTTTTGGGCAGTACAATAGGGGGTTGGAACCCCATATATGCTGCCAAACGGCAGCAATTTTCTGCCGTTTTCGGCAGCTTTTTGGTCGCCTAAAATGGCTCCGACAGTCATTTTCGACGGCCCTCTTGGGTGGGGTGGGGTAGGGTTTTTATTTTTTTATTATTTTTAAATTTTTTGTTTTTAAAATTAAAAGGTTAAAGGGTATAATCGTCATTTTATAAGAAAAGTTGAAGGAATAGTGACAAGAAGGACCTATTGTGCATATTTATGAAGGTTGGGGACTCAGACCAGTTAAAAAAAGTTGGAGAACTATCCAATTATAAACCCAAAGGTTGGGTACCTTTTGTGAAATTAACCCTATATATTATTTGACAGTTTGTCTGGTACAATTAAAAAATTGTCTGGCACAATTTCTTTACAAAGTGTTTGATAATTTTCTAAGATTATAATCTGGGACGTGACATCATTTTATTCGTTGTTTTTGTAAAAAGTAAATAGTTACGGCTTGACTTTTACTTTTTGACTTTTTAAAAAATGTTAAACCAATAAAATAATGACATGTGACGTATTATAATCGAGGATAGACACATTGAATGTTTCCCGCTGCTGACGTGAGCAATCTAATCGCAATTCTTCTTCCAACGCTGGTAACTCCTTCAATTCATAAATTCACCGTACTACGCCTCGCTGAAACGACTGATTTCACTGAATTTTCCCAAGGTTGGCTGCTGCTTTGCTGCCATCGAGATAGATAACCTGTCGAATCAACAGGCAATGAAAGCGTTAGTTCTTACCTTCAATTATTTGATTCTATCGATTATCTGTCCTCTTCATCTGTCTTGCTCACCTCGATCTGTGTCTCAAGGCTGATTATTCTCCCAGTTACACGATTTTGCAATTGGATTATTCTGATTATGATTCTCTCAATCACATGATTTCCACGTTACAGCCGCTGCCCATGCAGGCGCCTGGCTGAGGACATGCATCTGTCTCTACTCCTTAAATCAAAAAGTTTGGGGAAACATCCTATCTATTGATCTTTTGTGTATTATAAACTATGATTATTGCGTAATAATTTAGACTCTATATATTCTGTAACTGCTAAATGTTAAGCTTTGTATTAACATTAACATGTGATTAAATTGATCTTTTGTGTATTACAAACTATGATTATTTAGAATGGGGACAAAGCTGAGGCTGAAAGGCACCAAAGATTGCCGTATGATTTGATCTAACCGGACCCTGAATTACGGAGTCTGCACGAGACCATCAAGCAGAGGAAAATCGTGTAAGTTGCAAAGCAGAGAAATTGACTAACGTGTTCGGAGAGCTTGCAAATGATGTTGTCTATAGAACGGCTTTGGCGAGGAAGTATTGGGATAAGCTTGCTGCCGATAAATTTTTGCAGCTATTAAAGGGGCTTTTTGGCAGATGTACTGTGGGAGAGTTCATTCCTATCTTGCTCGTGATTGATCATCTCAGTGGTTTTGTTGGTAGAGTGGATTACACTACTAAGGAAATCGATAGATTTCTTAAAGGAGTAGTTGAAAATTACCCTGAAAACCCAAGTGGAAAAGATCAAAGAAAGGAGAATTTTGTTGATATCCTGCTCAAGATTTATAAGGAGAATGACATTGGTGTTTCGATTGGTGGATCATTAAAAAAGAAAGTGAGTCTTCTAAATTATTTATCTTAATGTGTGGAATCCTAATGCACTAGATAGTAGCAAGACTCTTGTGGATTTTTATCACGTTAAGAAAAATTTGACAGTTGATGATGCAGGTGAGTGGCAGCATTCCACATTGTTACTTATAGCTTGTTATGGGCTTCCACTCATATATTAATTCTTTTGCTTCCTTCTCCCAGAGTTTAAGAAAATGGAATTAAATCCAACATGTAACATAAACATGACTGTGATATCAAGTAAATTCTTAAGGAGCTTGACACTGAAAAAGGTAAGGAGATTGGATTACATGGTGGAGGCAGAAGCAAAGCACAAGAATCTGAAATTTCTTGTGCTTTGTACCACATAACCACCTTAAGTTGAATCTTGTAATCTCATATAGATTTGGTTGACCTTTCGTTATTTTTAGAGAAATAGTAGTTTGAATGATTCATACACCATATAGGACCACTCACCAACTCCCATCTCCTAAGTATCTCCCCTTGAATTGTTGTAGTTACAGCTACAACATCCTGCATATATTAATTATCAAATTTAGGACCAAAAAAGCATGGTGGCCATTATCACTTAAGTGGAGAAATATAAAATTGCAAATTTGAAAATATGAGAGAATCTCATGCCTCTGGAAACTTTTCTTTCGGGTTGTCGTTCTTTGCAACCTCTACATATGCTGCGTCTGTTGTGTATATATATATATATATATTTGGTTACCCTTAGGTGATTCTACTTATTCATCATAGTTTCTCTTTGTGTGCTCTCATATTCTTCATTGGTGCAATTCATTGATGACTTAGTTGATATTAGTAGGGATAGAATTGCAATGTATTTCAGTCATTTTTGTAACATGTACATGTGGTGCTTCTCTTGAATAATTTTTTGTTACTATTATGGTTAGTTGATTCTTTTTATTCATCATTCCCATTTCGGACAAATCTAACTCTTAGCTTGAGTTTTGGAAACTCTCAATGATTGCGATTGGAAACTATGAGCATATCCACTTCTGCTGTTGTTGTACATAATAAGAACATGTGTTTGCACATTATTCGCATTAATTCGCTATTGCATACTATTTGTCATCGTAAAATACATGTTACATTTATGTATAGTTCTAATATTGTATTATGTCATCATGCATTTGAAACACTATTACACTACATTTGATGTATGGTCTTCTCACTGGATCTCTACCCGTGCATTACACGAATGAAAAATCTAGTATTATAGCTAAACCAATGTATTATATTTAATTTGTTTATCTTTTTTCTAATGGTTATATTTCAGTCATAGACATTAGAGAATAATGGATAAGATTTTTTTTTTTTTTTGGGAACGATATAATGGATAAGATATTAATCACCACAAAATGGTAATTGTCTAACAAGATAGAAATTATAATATAAGACAAATCAAGCAATTTTGAAAGGGGAGGGGATTACTCAAAGATTCTTGAGATAGATGGAGAAGTCTGAAGAGAGAGAGAGAACGATAAGATAATGACAATAATAAAATAAATAAAAAGAAGATGAAGTAATGTTTACTGCACCAGTTACTAACAGAATAAGGTAAATGACCGAAGTATCCCCACTTACAACAAAATGGGTGGGAAATTTGCGGTCATAGTGTACCGCAACTCCTATTGTTTAATTAATACTAGAATTATTACCCGTGCGTTGCACGAAATTTAAAAGTAATAAGAACAATAGTAATTATAGAGAGACATGTTTTTCTGATATGAAAAAATGACATGTTTAGGTATCAACAATGCATTAGATAGTAGTAAGCCTTCAAATTCACCACTTGCATACAAACAACTAATTCATGTTTGCTAACTAACAAATAACAATTATTTATATCAGATAAACATGTCTACCTAGAATTATTCTAATAACAAATGTCAATGAATTTTTATTTAAAAAGTTAATAAATTATTAATACAGCAAGTTGAGTCAAGTATTAGCATTATGAGATAGAAGTTTTTATAACCATTCTATCATATTTAGATTTATTTGTTGATAACACTTTTCGCACTAGTTAATTCTTTTCTTTTCTTTTTTTATACAATGCGTATAAGGAAATGAGGGAGAACCAATATCAGTTATTCATGTCAGATAAACATGTCTCTCTATAATTACTCTAATAATCAATGTCAATGAATTTTTATACAAAAATTTAATACTATCTTGTCTATGTCTGTCCAAAAAAGATGGTCATATTTCATATTTCACATAAATTAAGAAAAGTTCATTTAATAGTATTACCCCTTCATTTATTAATTATTACTCCTTAATAGTTCTATTTTTATGATAATTATAAGCATTAAATAAAGACATATAAGATAACTAATATTTTAACTACCTTTTAAAAAGAAAACTGAGCCATATTTTGGGACGGAAGAAAAAAAAAGTTGGTCCATCTTTTTGGGATGGAGGTAGTATAAATTATTAATATAGCTAGTTGAGTCATATTAGCATTATGAGACATAAGATTTTATACTCATTCTATTATATTTGAATTTATTTGTCAGTAACACTTTTTTAACCAGTTAATTCTTTTTTTTTTTTTGATACTGTGGGTATAGGGGAGGGAAGGGGCAGATGTGTTGCAACCCAGAACCTCTTGTCTATAATGTGAGAAACCTAACTACCATAGTACTTGTTTGAATTAAAGCATTAGTTAATTATACATATATAAATAAAAATTAATTGAGGTGATTTAATAAAGTAAAATGCTTATAAAAATTGTTGAATAACTATTACAGGGCAATCATATCAACATTTGGTACATCTCTCAAATAAATAATCCAACTCTAAATACAGTAAGGCTATATTTAAAATGAAAAACTGAAACTTTTGTTATATAGGAAATTATCAAAAAGTTATAATTTAATTATAAGATCGGCAAATTGAAGTATTATAATTTAAAAAAAATCAATTTGATTATTGCAGTACAATAACTATATAAATTTTTTTTTAAAAAATCATTAAAAATTGAAATTTACAAGGTTACAAAACTTTAGAAACTTATTAGTTTAGAAACGTGCTATGCATATGTTTTAGAATCATAAAGACTACAATTAAGGTTAGAAATTTTTAGAAACTTATTGGTTTAGATAGGTGCTATGCATGTGTTTTCGAATCATAAAGACTACTATGTGCTTTTTTTGAAATAGAATTCTCAATTAATTTCGTGTTCTATTTGATAAGTAATATATCCGTAATTTAAAATATTTGGCTAAAGAGCCCACCGCGAATTGAGGATCATATATAAGTTAATAAAGGGAAAAGTGAATATCATTTAATAAATTAGTGTAACAATTTCAAAAAAAATGTAAAAATAAAAATACAAAAAAGAAATTAAATAATGTCATCAGAAATTTTATAGAGCCAGAAATCTTACAAATCCCGAAATGAGCGGGAAAAATCATTCTTCTCTTATATTAAATATATAGAGATTAGTGTAACAATTTCAAAAAAAAAAAAAAGATAAGATAAAAATAAAAATGTAAAAAGGAAATTAAATGGTATCACAAGAAATCTTATAGAGCTAAAAATCTTACAGAGCGTGAAAATGAGTGGGAAAAGTCACCCTTTTATTATTTTATATATATATATATATAGATATTAATATATAGAAATTATAAGATAAGACGAATCAAGGAGTTTTGAAAGGTGATTTTCTATGGAAACCTTGCATCCCCTCTTACAGAACTCAAACTGTTACGTGACTGCACAACATTGGGTATTGGGAGCCGGACCTGTTTTGAAAGAGGATGAGATTACTCAAAGATTCTTGAGATAGATGGAGAAGTCTGAGAAGAAAACAATAAGATAATGATAAAAAATAAATAAATAAAAAGGAGAAGAAGTAATGTTTACCGCATATATTACTAATAAAATAAGGTAAATGACCGAAGTATACCCACTTAGAATAAAATGGGCAGGAAATTTGCCGTCAGAGTGTACCGCAACTCCTATCATTTAATTAATATATAAATTGATGCTATTTATCTAGATTAGATATCGGTCTTCATATAGTTAGCATTCTCTTATTAGATATATAATGTGTGGACACCTCGATGTATTTATAATTACCCACTAACCCTCCAATGTAAAATTGCTAATTAGATAAATAACACTACACATAATTAAAAGAACCACTTTAATTAGCACTATTCGCATTTTCGTAGGCTTTCTCCTTTTTCTTTTTTTTTTTTTTATGTTTCTTGGTTTTATACTTTGTTTCTTTGTTTCTTCCTTCCTTACCAAATTTCGCTTATTTTTATTCTTTTTGTGATTATAATATTATTTTAAGTCGAAACATATACATTATGATATTAAAAAAATTAAAACTCATAATGTGCATATTAATACGACTCAACAAGGGAGAGCAAATTATAAACATATCTTTATATCTTTATTCGTGAGATTGTCGCAAATATTTAAGAATTAATCTATTTGGGCATACAAATGAATAAAAGGTATGACAAAATGGGTTTAAATTACTTTACTACTCCTGAATTACTTTACTACTCCTGAACTGACATTGACCCACTTGAATTGTGTAGGAGTAATAATAAAATTTGAACCTCTTTTGTTATAATTTTTGTTCATATGTATGTTTAAATATCGCGATTTAACATTTAAAGTAAAAGTTTTACTGTATACTTTATAATCTTTACATTTTGTTAACATCCTTGTATCTTTAAATTAATTTTTTTGAGTACATAATATTTATAAGAGTTTTAAAATTAGAATGAACACTTCTTTACAAACCAAATTCATGATGTGGTGGAACGTGGTAGGGCCGTGTGATAGTAAAATAACATGTGTTAATTTTTGTCAAACTATATTATACGATTATTAGTTAACCAATGTTTAGTTCTAGATTATTTTCAAATATGTTTAATTCATTTGATCAAACATTATTAATTTCAATTCAAGATCGATTTCTTATAGTAAAGAAATAAATATTAAATTTCCTAATTAAGTTCTATTAGTTAGATAAATAATAATAAATTTAGTTAAATTCATCTCTCAACTAATATGTCAACTTTTAACGAAGCATTTTATTATAAATTACTTTAACACATGCAATTCTTATAAAACTCATGTATTCATTATTATCATTATCAGTAAAATCACTCATACAATTCTAATAGACATCATGCAACACACGATCCCCAACTAATATAGAGACATATATCAGAAATTTTATTTTGGTCACACAGACACATTATTATGCCTACATAGACACAATAATATGCTTGCGAGTAACTAAAATAAAATTCTTTACATATGTCTGTGTATGTATATATATATCTACATACAGGAAAATAATTCAAGTACTTTCCGAAAGTTTTATCCTATATGGTGTGCATGGATGCACGTTACGTATACTTCAAAGCTAAACCATGTGTATTTTAAGTCCACATGGCATGCATTTAGGGCCGGGCGTCGAATGGGTCGGGTTGGATTTGGGCCCAACTCGAACCCAACCCGACACTGAGTCGGGTTGGCGATTCTGGAACTGGGCCGACCTAACTCGGTTCCATACTCGGGTCTGGGGTTGGGCCTGTCCAATACCAGCTCAACTTGAATTTCGGCCCAAAATTGAAATTGCGGCCTAGAATTTCCCCAATAAAATAGAAATTGAGTTTTGTTATTTTTTTTTGGCATGTTTCAATATGATTCAAGGTCAAAAAAATTGAAAATCCAGTTTTCTTATTTTTTTGGGCACGTTTCAATGTGATTCAAGCTTAATAAAACTAGGCAAAAAAACTTTCGTATAACAACTAACAATTAACAAGGCAAAAAACCTGTACGTTATAACAACTAAAATCACAAAAAACTTAAAACGACTAAGAAGACAACAAACTTTAAAAAGGCACTACCACAAATACAAGGTCCACAACATCATAATTCAATAATCAAGTCCATACCTACAAAAATACGAAAGTCCACAACATCAAGTGAAGTCCAAAATGTCTTCAATCAGAAAAAAAGCTTAATGTAGCTCATCACTTGTCACCACCGAATACATCAACCATCATGCAATAAGCTCTCTCGGCGTTCCACCAAAATAACAAGTCTATATAAGAATAAAAATCACATGGTAATATTGCATATACTATAGGGTGATATGTTACAACATATAATATCTATGAAACAACTCGAACAAATGAATACAAGAGATGTCAACGTGCCGAGCTAGCTACGCCAACAATTGGGCTCGAGCTCAGCTTGGGCTTTTTTGGTCCCGAACCCAAGCCGACCCGGCCAGCTCGGTTTTTTTAAAATTTTTTTCCAATTTTAATTTAATTTTTTTCTTTCCTACCTAAATTTGACAAGGGCTGGCTTGGCCCGTTAGCCCGTAATTACAGGCTCAAGCTTGCTCCATAATTTGGGGCTCGGCTCAGGCTCGGGCTCCGGCTAAGGCCCAACTTAAACGAGTTACGAGCCGGCTCAGCTCAGGCATTTTACGGGTCAGGCCACGGGCCGCCCAAACCGGTTGACTTGTTATGCATCCCTAGTGAATAGACTCACAAGATCAAACCTCGGTCGCCTCACTGCTTCAGTGCTCCTTATCCTTTTCTTTTGAAGTCTTTGATAATTCTATAAAGGAAAAAATGGGTGTAAGAAATTTATAATATAATATTAACCAAGACATGTACATAATACATTTAGTTTATATATTATAATTTATAAGAATGAAGTAAACTTGTTTAATACTTTCGTCCAACTGATTATAGTACTCCGCATCCTCAATGTTAAAGATATCCGGATTTAGAAAAGATTTGAGCTAATTTTGGAGACAAACAAGAAGCTCAACCATCTTCGGAGTCAAAGAACTACGGAATGGGTCAAGAATTCTCTCACCCATACTAAAAGCACCTTCATAAGCAACAGTATAGACTTGAATAGCTAGGACATCCTTTGCAAGTTTTGATAGAGTGCAATACTTTCTTTGTCCATGCAACTTCCACCATCTAAGCACGTTGAACTCTATGTCCTTTATGCTTTCACATGGATCATTCAAGTATCTCTCAACGTCATCCTTAATTTGCTCAGCGCTATCTATCTCCACTACCATTCTTTTAAACTTATCCATCATAGCTTCAGAACCACTTGAAAATGTGGTAGTAGAAGTAACCTGAGAGGATGATGAAACAACTGTAGCACTAGAGTCAACATAAGTAGATGTCTGAGCTTTTGGATCACTATCATCGAAGTCCTCGTACCATTTGTTACAGCTTTTCAAAGTCTTAATCAAATTGTCTATCCACATATCAGTATGTAAGGGAGTATAAAATTCCCCCAGAAGAAACTTCACCATTTTCATTTTGCACCTAGGATCAAGCACTGTAGCAATCAACAACATCTGATTCACCCCGGCCATGTCCTCCCCAATATTTGTCATTATTTTCCCTCATTCTAACCGCCATGTCTGCAATAGTGCAATCGCTACTCATCTCCCAAGCTGACAAATCAGCTAAAAGGCCACATACTTTTTTTAAGTAACAAGTGGAGCTAACGGGTAACGAAGTGCTGAACTTCCAAGTGATGTCATAAAAGTTCTTTAAAAATCTAATGAAAACTTATGCATTTTTTCAGTCATTAGCTTTCGGAGGCCCAGCTTTTTTTTAATCCATTCTTTTTTTCCTCAAAATAGCTCTTAAACTGAGCATCATCCAATTCCATTCGCCTAAAAGCCTTTTGGTAGTTTAAAGCTACCTCTAGCATCAAATAGGTAGAATTCCACCTAATTGGCACATCAAGAAGTACTGCATTCTTAGACTCAACTTTTGAAGAAACAACACATCTTTGAAAGTTTGCAATTTTAGCTGGGGATGATTTCACAAACTTAACTGCATTCTGAATAGTAGCAACCGAATCATGCACTTCTTTGAGCCCATCACGGACAATCAAGTTCAAGATATGGGCACAACACCTCATATGTAAGAACTGACCATCTAGTATTGAGGCAATAGTACACCAATCAATCAATTTCTCCCTTAAATAGTCAACCAACTTGTCATTTGCACTTGCATTATCCAGCGTAACGGTAAACACCCTTTCAATGCCCCCAACCAAACAAGCATTGTTCAATAACATTGTCAATTGTTTCACCCTTATGATCCAGCACAACACAAAAGTTTAAGATTCTTTTCTGAAGCTCCCAGTTAGAATCAATAAAGCGGGCCGTCAAACACGTGTAATTAATGTTTTGAATAGATGTCCATCAATCTGTCATAAGGGAAACCCTTTGACGTACCAATTTCTTCTTCAACCGCCTTCTTTCAGCCTCATGTATCTTGTATATGTCTCTAACCACAGTCCTACGTGATGGAGGCTAAAATTTAGGACAAACAACACTGCAAAAAAGGCGAAACCCAGCTCCCTTAACAAAACTAAAAGGTAGCTCATCGATGAATACCATCTTTGCGCAAGCATTTCTAGCTGCGTCTTTATTGAATGTAACTTCAACTAGATTACTTCTCTCTCTCTCTCTGCCCTATCAAAATTAAGTGTTTTTTGCTTTTTTTCATGCACCCTCCCTGGATACTTCCTATATACCTTGTTTATATGATTTCCAAGACTTGTTGTTCCACACCTCTTTGAATCAGCTGAAAAGTCTGTGCCACAATACTTGTAAATTGCTCTAGAATTAGGATCTGCCGCCTCTCCAACAACATCAAAGTGTTCCGACACCCAAGAATATTTTCTAGACTTTCTCTTGCCTAAAGCCGATGGTGGGAGTGGTGGGAGGCCTGAATGTAGAGGGTTAGTTGTAGTAGGAGGTGGACTAGGACTTGGTGTTGCATTTGGAGTTAGACTTAGATTTGGGGATGGACTTGGAGTAGGAGTTCCAGCGGTTGAGCTAATTTCATTGTCCGAATCTGTTAAGTCCACTTCCATCTAAACAAAATCAATCAAAAACCACAAGCAAAAAGTATTATCACATAACTTAGCACCCTTACTCAGCTGAAAAACTAAATCAGAAGGAACAAGCTAAACCGTTCACATAAACTAAAAACTAGAACTTAAACTAAAAACTAAATCCTTTCACTTTCGCATATTATATAGTTTCCAACAAAAGCTAAAAAGTGAGAGTATATACATAATAAATTCATAGAAGAAACTCTTTCTAAACCCTTTTACATAAACTAAAACAAAAAAAACTTGTCTTAAAACTAAAACTAAAAAACTAAATCCTTTCACTTTCACATATTATAATTTCCAACAAAAACTAAAAATTGAGATACATAGAAGGAAGTCAAAGAACATAATCTAAAGCCTTTCACATAAACTAAAAGCTTAAAAGTTAAAACTGAAAACGAAAAACTAAATCCTTCCACATATTATAATTTCCAACAAAAACTAAAAATTGAGAGTATATACATAATAAATTCATATAAGAAAACAATCTAAACCCTTTTACATAAACTAAAAGCTAAAACTAAAAGTCTAAAACTAAAAACTAAAAACTAAATCCTTTCACTTTCACATATTATAATTTCCTACAAAAACTAAAAGTTAAGAGTATATATATAGAAGCAAGTCAATGAACATAACCTAAACCCTTTCACATTAACTTAAAACTAAAACAAGAAACTAAAAACTAAATCCTTCCACATATTATAATTTCCAACAAAAACTAAAAATTGAGAGTATATATATACATAATAAATTCATAGAAGAAAATAATCTAAACCCTTTCATATAAACTAAAACTGAAACCAAAAACTAAAAACTAAATCCTTCCACATATTATAATTTCCAACAAAAACTAAAAATTGAGAGTATATATATACATAATAAATTCATAGAAGAAAATAATCTAAACCCTTTCATATAAACTAAAACTGAAACCAAAAACTAAAAACTAAATCCTTCCACATATTATAATTTCCAACAAAAACTAAAAATTGAGAGTATATATATACATAATAAATTCATAGAAGAAAATAATCTAAACCCTTTCATATAAACTAAAACTGAAACCAAAAACTAAAAACTAAATCCTTCCACATATTATAATTTCCAACAAAAACTAAAAATTGAGAGTATATATATACATAATAAATTCATAGAAGAAAATAATCTAAACCCTTTCATATAAACTAAAACTGAAACCAAAAACTAAAAACTAAATCCTTCCACATATTATAATTTCCAACAAAAACTAAAAATTGAGAGTATATATATACATAATAAATTCATAGAAGAAAATAATCTAAACCCTTTCATATAAACTAAAACTGAAACCAAAAACTAAAAACTAAATCCTTCCACATATTATAATTTCCAACAAAAACTAAAAATTGAGAGTATATATATACATAATAAATTCATAGAAGAAAATAATCTAAACCCTTTCATATAAACTAAAACTGAAACCAAAAACTAAAAACTAAATCCTTTCATATATTATAATTTCCAACAAAAACTAAAAATTGAGAGTATATGTATAATAAATTCATAGAAGAAAACAATCTAAACCCTTTTCCATAAACTAAAAACTAAAAACTAAATCTTTTCACTTTCACATATTATAATTTCCTACAAAAACTAAAAGTTGAGAGTATATACATAGAAGGAAGTCAATAAACATAATTTAAACCCATTCACGTAAACTTAAAACTAAAACAAAGAAACTAAAAACTAAATCCTTCTACATATTATAATTTCCAACAAAAACTTTCTTGAGAGTATATACATAATAAATACATAGAAGAAAATAATCTACACCCTTTCACATAAACTAAAACCTTAAAACTAAAACTAAAACCAAAAGCCAAAAACTAAATCCTTTCACATATTATAATTTCCAACAAAAACTAAAAATTGAGAGTATATATATAATAAATTCATAGAAGGAACAATCCAAACCCTTTCACATAGAAATTCAAGCTAAAGCTTTCTAATTTCTAAATTCCAGTAACAAAAATCAGAAAAAGAAAAAAAAGATAGATAATGCAACCACTTACCGGTGAGTAAGGAGGCGGAATCCGACGGCAGGAGGTGCGGCAGCAGCAAGGCAGTAGGTACGGGCGTGCGGAAGTAGACTAGGCTGCCGGCGGGTAGCAACAGCAGCAGCACAGTAACACTAGTAGTGGGCAGCAGCGTGGATCGTTAGGGCTTGGGGCAGCAGACGCAGCTAAGGACATGGCGGCAAGGACGGCTGCGACCGCGAACTGAGCTAGGGTTCGTGAGGTGAGGTGATGTGAGAGAGTGAGGGACTGAGGGGTAAGAGAGTGATTGGTTGTATTTGTAAATTGTATATGTATTGTATTATTTGTAGAGAAATTCTTGGGGGACATGAAAAGAGGACATTATTATGTGACATTCTTATATGGCACACTTATCTTAGATGATGAAAAAATAGTTATGTAATCATCACCTAATGAATGTGTGCCACATGAAAATGTCACCTAATAACGTCCCCTTTTTCATATTCCCCTAGAATTGCTCTTATTTATATATCTGAATTTGAAATGAACAAAAGTCTAAAGCGTCAAAACCTATTCCATTAGTCAAACACGTTTTAGGAGAAAGAAAAAGGAAAAAAATTTTTTTAATGCATAATATCGGGTTGAGCCCGAGAACCCAATTCGGGTTTAACCCGAATCGGTTTCCCGGGTCGGAGGCCCACGGGTTGGGCAGGTTCTGGGGTCTCTACCCATAACCTGACCCGGTTGGGTTCCCTACCCCCAGACCCGCTGCTGACTCAAAATGAACAGTAACTAATCCGACTCGGCCCATTACCGGCTGGTAGGGTCGGGTTTGGTGGATTACCAGATCAGACGCCCAGTCCTATATGTATCTATATATGCCAAATGTGAGAGATTTTTAAAAAACTTTCTGGAAGTGCTTGAAAAAGTCATGCTACTTTCATTTGTTACCTCACTCATTGGGTAACTTGGTCTATAAAAATTACAAAATAAAAGTGAGGTAAAAACACATATACACCCCAACAACGATAGCTTAAGAAGACATAAACACTATCACTGAGCCACCCAATAAGTAAGCAAATAAGAGAAAATGGCGTTATTCGTGCTTGAAATGGACTCTCTACATATATTTCAAGTTCTTTTTTCCTTTTGTCGTAATATGTCAAAGAGAAATTATATTTTCACCACAAAAATTAATCCTCCTACCACATTTTATTAATCACTTAAATAACCGCAAAGCAAGTTACACTAATAACATTATTCTTTAATTTTTTTAATCTCCTCCGGCGCATGTGCGTTAAAAAACCATTGTTAATGTTAGGCCTCACCGTGACTCGGCTATTGAAACGTGGTGTCTTGTCTATCACTACCTCCGAAATTTGTCAACTTCTCGATTGCAATAGAGAGAGACCTACTTTCTCGCCGTCGGAGACTAACCTTCTATTTTGACCATCGCTTACGATTTTCCATCCTTTTCGGTTTGATTTCCACCATTGTGGAGTTTTAAAACATTGATTCCGTCAACTGGTCCACATTTCATCTTTAGTTGCTTGGGTATTTCACAGTTTTTTTCCTTTCAATTTCGGCTACGTGGCTGCACATACTGAGACGCACATCTTTCAACAGGGTGGGGTTTTTGGTCATGGCACTGATTTTCAATTCCTAATAGGTGTAATCAACTTTCTGCTGGAGTTTTGCAATTTCGGCGTTCAGCAAAGGCGGCAATTTGGTGTCTTCCGTTCGTATCCTATGTTTTTCGCTATGATACTTTTAGTAGAATTTTCCTTTCGGAAATGGACTCCATTGAGAAGCTATGGCAATCGGTCTCTCTAAAATCCGATGAAGCAAAACTCTTCAAGGTAAATGACGACATCCATCTCCAAATTGAAAACAGAACACTGAGTGCAGGCCCTATCGGTGTGCCCGCACCATTCTTTAACCCGACGACTAAAAAAATTTTCTTTTTCTTTATTTTTTATTATTTTTATCATTTTTTAAAATGTGGGTTAATAAGGTAAATGTAATGTAGTGTGGTAATTAAAAATATAATTTGATTGTAGTTGGAATAAAATATGGTAGGAGGATCAATTCTAGTGGTGGGTATGTCAAACTCAGCGTTACTTGTGAATTGGGCTGATTACTAGCCCAAATAAAAGGAAGAAATCATCTAACACTAAACGGACCAAAGGTTCGACAGTGTGCCCAAGAAATTCCCAGTTCAATCTTACCGCCTTTTCCCCGCCCGGCGCCTCTCCTCGTGACCGCCTGACTCCATCTTATTTTGTCCCCTTCACCACATCAAAATACAGATTGGCCACTGACTTATCCCAAACACAGGCCTTATCTCAGTTTTCCTTTTGTGTTCTCTTTCCAAAACGTTGAATTATACCATTGTATTTCATCACATCTATTGCCGATTTCTTTACAGGACTTGCAGTAACATTTGGTTTTGAATTGAATTAGAGAAATTATTCGCAAAAAATTGTGGACATTCGTTTCCTTTGGTTTTGCCGTTCCTGGCTGATGGTTTTGTGGACCGGATACCACCTCGAAGCGTAGTCGGCAGTGACACTCCGTTCTCCGGTTTCCATTTGTTCTTTTTCCTTCATGTAATATTTTATTTCCCTAATTATCTTTCGTTTTTACCAGCTTTTTTTTTATATCTCTTTTCTTATTTTTTGGTTTTACTATAATTTTTTTCGGTTCATTTGCTTCCTTCTGAGTCTCTAATACTATGTCTCTCTGCATAGTATAGCCAACTTGAAATTATTCCTATTAATCTGTGTTGGTTTGGTTGTATTAGGAAAAGCCAGCTCAGCGATAGGCAGTTGTGCAGTTGTGCATTTGTATTTTGCACGCCATGATACTCCTTGTTTGCTACCCCATATGATTTTCAGGTATATCATTTTATTGTGAGTTTACAAAGACATGGCAACTCAAATTGTTATCATATGGTCATCGGTTTGGAAACTTGAATGTCTCCATTGTCGTGAGTACCACTAGACTTCCATTGATGTGTATGATTGGTTGAACTTTTTGTGATAAGTTCATGTTTTCCTTCCTCTTGTAATAATCTACTTATCTTGACTCTTGAGAGTTGGCATTTTGTGTTTGAAATTGTCTTAAAGTACTTTTTTGATCAATTTGTGGTTGTTGATTGGTATATTTTAATATATTTTTTGGTATCTTTTTGTATATTATTACTTGATGCTGAAACTTTGCTATTATGTAGAGAGTTTTATGAAAATAACATTGAAAGGGTTATACCAGTTGAGCTTGATAACTTGAAGACTTTGCTGGGTCTGGATTTTTGTGGGAAAAAAAAAATTGCATGTTTGGAAAAATATAATAAACAATCACAAAACCTGATTATGCCACCTACTTTCTAGTAATGGGAAATCAAACTAGGTGAAAATAATGATTATTATTGTTTATGTTAATCTATGTTTGCATTTCACTGTTTATTTATTTTTTATATATTTTTTTGTCGGTAACGCTCTTCTTCTATCAATTTTATCATTATTTATAGGTATTAAAATTACACAGTTGTTTAAATTGATGATGAAATTGTTTATAAGCATTATTAGTTAATGGCTATCATAGTTATTATTTAAGGGACCAATTTGGTTAAAATGTTGAATCTATAAATGGATAAATGAACTGTCCTATAACCACATCACACTTTTCAACAATGCAACATGTCTCTATTTTCTGTGAACATATGTAATACATCGATCTCTCTTTTTATGTCATCAATGTTTGATAACAATAAAATGGCGCAGTCATATTTGTACTGCAAAGTGTAGCTATCACGGTCAAGGAAATGACAAAGCACAAAAGTTCAGAAATATATAATTTATTTTATAAGATTCATTTCCTGCAGGTAAAATCTAGAAAGCAGGGCACTCAAATTGATCACTCTACACTCTGTGGCATATCTTTAAAATTCCTCTATTCCTTGCTGATAGAAGAACGCATGTGTCACTCCTTGCAGAGGACAATCTATATGGGAAACAGATGGTTGAAAACCTTGTGCCATGTTTTAAGAAATTTTTGTGGTTATAGTACTTATTGTATGTGGTTGATTTTTTACTTGTTATTTCCTTAACCGTGTTAAGAGTACTAAACACTTACTTTTATTGCTATTATTATACAAATTCCATTCCTGAGAGTATTTCTTTTTTGCCTTCTAAATATTGTTTTACGCTTACCTCTTAACAATATGACATGACATAATGATCTCAAGGAGGGCAAGAAGCTTTACTTGTACACCTTTTGAATTCTATAACAATAGTAAATCTATGTTGATAAATACTTAATTAACAATACATTATGGGCATCGCACGTGCCAGTCTAATAAAAATATCTTATCGACTGTAACTACTCTGAGCAGGAACTTCTTGTGATTGAAATGGCTACATCTTCACAAAAGAGTACCTGAAGAAATATACAAGTAACAATGAAGAAGAGAAGAAAAAGAAGAGGAGGAAGAAGAAAAAGCCTCATTCTGGTGCATCAGGCCTTCTCATTATTGAGGAAGATACGGCTTGGCAGAAGCCAGTTGGCCTTGAAAAAGAAGAAGATTCAACAGGTAACGTAAAAAATGAAAATTCAAATTATGTTTGTGGGTGTGTGTACGTACTGCCCAATTCGTTATTACTAACTTAAGGCCTTTGCAGATGAAGAAAAGCCACAGATTCATGAGGAGCTTGAAGTCAAGCATATGAAGAGGCTCGAGCAACTTAGACTTAGACGGCCTTATGATTTCATTTCGGAGGATGGAAGTGGTTGGGTTTCTATATCTGACATTCCTAAGCGTTTGAATTCTGATAATCAAAATCCAGATAGATCTCCATCTCACAGGGGTGCTATGGATGATTCTGAGCTAAAGGAATCCATAGCAGCAGGTGCTAATTTATCTCCACCCAGGCATCATTGCAAAGGCTACCAGCTTGACGATCACAATTCTGATATCTCCCCACCTCGCAGGAGGACTCAACATGACAGTTCTTCACCAAGATCTAAAGGCTACCAGCTTGATGATCACAATTCTGATATCTTTCCACCTCGCAGGAGGACTCGACATGACAGTTCTTTACTGAGGCCTCAACAAAAGCCCTTTACTGCGGCAGATACTGATTTATCTCCACCAAGGCAGTGTAGTAAGCGATTCCAAAGTCCTCAGCCTCATTCTCAGTCCACTATACGATCTTCTGGTCGGCGAAGAGCTCACTACGATACACCGTCACCGGGGGGCCATTTGGAAGGTTCGGAATCAAAAGGAGATGCAACTGATTTGTCCCCACCAAGGCGAAAAAGACAGGTATGCTCGCTCCATCTCCTGAACAGGGAAAAATTGTCTTGACATGCTGCAACCTGGATTCATTTTACAGGATATTTCATGTGGCTTTGCAGACCAAGATATTTCACCTCCAAGAAAGGGTAAGAAGGATGCATCTACTTCCTCTGATGTCTCGGCTAGGAAATCTGGTCGTAATCTTGACGATGATTCTTCGGGTTTTGCACCTCAAGCTTTAGACCTTTCTCCTCCAAGGAAGAAACGTAAAGAATCTCCACATTTGATGGAGGAGGCCAAGAATGGATTGATTAGTGGGCAAGATATCAAAGAAGAAATTGCTAAAATGAAGGAGAGTGATTGGTTGAGGTAATCCTGGTTCTTTTCTTTCCTTTCTTTCTCCGTCTCTCTTTAATTAACACAAGCACACATATTCAGTTTTAACTACTTACTCATATATATGTATGTATTTGCAGGTATAGTGAGATGGATCCTTCTATGACTGGCCGGCATGCAGAACCTGTATATCGCAACAAAGTAACTGGTTAGGAAAAAGCTTTTCCTGATGATGTTATTTTTTAACCTCAGATATAGAGCATATATTCTAATTCATATATTCTAACTCCACGATGCTGTAGGAGAACGCATGTCAAAGGAGTTCTTAAAATCTCATAAGAAAGAGAAGAAGAAAGAAGATAAGCCTAAGATGTTATTACTTCTTCCTTTTTATATGTTTGTGCGCACGCTAATGGCCCAAATATATATCTACAATTTTCATTCACACATTCTAAGTCCACAGCATGCTCGTAACATTTAAAGTATGTTGCACACTATATATTGGTATGGAATAGGTAATGGGCTTGCTTCTAAGCCTTTTTGAGATTGCTAAATTTTTATCAAGATTACCTTGCTTCACTGCTTTAGTACAAAATTATTCAACGTCGAGGATTGACTAGCTAGCTTTGCCTTTGTATAGTGCCATACGGAATAACTTAGTATATTTATGCCCAATTTCTATTTCGGGTGTGTATGAAATAGATTTTTTGAGAGTTGATTTTCTGAAAAGTGATTTTTTTGGAGAGAGTGGTTAAAAAGTAGTATGGGGAATTGTGAAAACTATTCTTTTAAAGAATGTGTGGTTGAGGATGAATTGACACAAAAATCAATTCCATACACGCCCTTTAATATAAAAATAGAATGAGTAGCAGTGGTTGGTAAAACTTTTATGAGCTTGTTCTTTGGAGCTTTACGTAAAGTAGAAAATTTATCAAATCAATACCAACTACATTTCTCCACAAAAAAACAAATTTTCACACTTCACAATAATTTTTCTTTACATTCCCACCACACATTCTCCTATAAATCTAAATCTCCTTTACATAAAGCTCCCAAGAACAAGCTCTATTATATAGTACATGCTGGACCTATGTATGTTAATGTGATTGGTTTTCAATATCTATTTTGAATTAGAAATAAAATGCTACTGTGGCTCAGTTATTTCAGGAATGTGATTATTTCTATTATCATTTCTTGTTTTAGCGGGAAAACTTGACAGGAATATTTTTTTTCCTAGGATTGAGGAAGAGCTAGAACTTGAACAGTTTGTTATACTTAAGCCTCCTTGAGCATCAAAATATTAAGTTTAGTTGACTTGAGCATGAAAATTCCCAAGTAATTGGCTTGGTTTGTTTGTTGCTCTAGCTGCATTATCCATTGGTAATACTAAAAAAGCTGTGGTACTGCTGGAAGATTGTATCTTTTTTGCTATTAGCTATATGTAGACTGTAGTAGTTAGAATTGAAAGTGAAGTGTGAAAAAACTGAATTGTTATTCATTCCATCCGTTTACAACTTTACATATTTATACGTAATAGAACTTTCCTATCTAATGAATGCAACTAACGTAACAAACAATGCACATAATATATACACAAATATTTTAGGTCAATTGTATCATAATTATAATTGCAAACAATTTACAGGAACCAAATCCTAGATATAAAGAATATATTTGGTTTTAGGGACTTTGAGAATATTCTTCAAATATTCTAGGTCAGTTCTATCATAATTACAAGTACAAACTATTTACAAGAACTAAATCTTAGATATAAAAAATGTATTTGATATTAGGGATTTTGGGAATATTCTTCAAATCGTTAATAGCAGTTAACCAATTTATCTGTGAAGATTCTCTGAGTCAAGTTCTTGCGTGAGACTTCAGTTTTACTCAGCTTTTTATATACTTGTTTGTTGATAAAAATCCTTCCCAAACTGTAAATTTTCCATGGAAAGCAAATAACTTTCATGATATAGATTATCAACGTGTTTGGCAATATATCTACTTTTATGTTTGGCAATATATCTACTTCTATTTAAGAAATCAAGTAGTTGATATCTATACAAAATCAAGAAACCATCCATGCTGCTTTGGAACTGGAAAAGAATATTTCTGGTTGAGTTATGTTTTTAACAACCTTTTATCTGAGAAATCAATCTTCTACTTTTCATCTTTGTTGGAAGATAAACCCCTTCTATTTGCGTTTTCACTTGGTAAGGTTGAGCTATGCTAGTTTCTTAAGCATTGAACTTTCCGTATGTAGATGATTTCTACTATTATTTAAGCTGATCTAGTAGTTGATGTCTATACAAAAGCAGGAAATCGTCCCCGCTGCTTTGCTTGCAAAATGGAAAATAAAATTTCATGTTAAGCTATGTTCTTAATAAATAATATACTTTTAGTTCTTCTAATCACATCTTTTACTAGGACATCTTCGGAGGAAGAATAAGCCCTTCTGCTTGCTATCCTTTTCAGGCAGTGATATATATATATATATATTTTTTTGGGCTAGCTTCTTATGAACCACTCAACTATATGGATGTAGATGATATATATGATTATTTGAAGAAACCAAGTAATTAACGTCCTTATGGAACTGAGAAATCGTCCTTACAGTTTACTGAAATCAGACAACCATTAAAATGCTTATGTAGGAAGAAAAGCATGTACGTGAAACTTAAAATCTAGCTAAAAAGCTAGGTCTAAGTAAACAATTATTTTTGGGTACATTCTCCCAAATCCCAATAAAGTAATCTTTTATATGGACCAGCTATATTTCCTTAACTACACATTCTCCCAGAAACATATCACTTTTCAAAACAACTTTATCATGCAAGACCATGCCCTTTTTTAATATTTTATTTTAATGCTTTTTGCATACTGCAGCAAGTCACGCTAATCTTTCTTTCCTTTCCCTGGTGATTGATGTGATCCGATGCGGATTTTAGTTAAAAGTTAAATATGATTTTGAGGAGATAGAGAATGGTAATGATTGCATGTATTAAAAAAGTAAAGGATATTTGTTTGTGTTTAAAGATCCAATATTTCTTGTTTTTATGTTCTGGTTTGACGTAGTTGTCGTTGCTTCATCATGTACAATTGTTTCAGGAATCTGTTTCATAGCATTTGTGGTTTGAATTGATTCAACTTTATTATATTTATCTACTATTAAAGACAACATGAGATGTTTCAATCAGCATGTTTTGACATGTCATTTTTTGTGGTGGTATAGATTGATCGTGTTTTCTTTTTATCAGGAAATAAAGCTAGAATGGGGTAAGGGGCTAGCTCAAAAGCGGGAAGCTGAGGCCAGACTGCAAGAATTAGAAGCTGAGAAGGATAAACCATTTGCACGGAACAGGTAATAGTAAAAAATCAATTATGGCTATTTTATTGGTTAGGCTATATAGATATCTAAGAGGAGTGTAGTTTGGTCAATTACTGGATGATTTAGTTGCAATTTTTTCCCCACAAATAATAAAGTAGCTTGTTCCTTGTATCTTTTTTTTTTAAAAGTGATTTTTTAGGAGAATGTGTGGTGGAACAGAAGGAGAGATTACAGGGAAATGCAAGAAGTAATTTTTTTCTTGGAGAATATGTGGTTGATAATGAAGTTTCACTTTTTAACCAGTTTTCTAATGGGGAAAAGGGGGCTGGAAAGAACACGCTGAAATAAATAGATTGTGTGTATGTCTGGCTGTATTTTGGGATATAAGAACAAATGAAATGGATGAACCAGGAATGGCAAATACTATTTACATTCAGTTCTGTTGGTGTGGTTTTCTGATCATTCTCCTTTTTCTTACTGCAAGGTATATTTCAAGTGTATGGTGTCTAAAGCAGTTTGTGGTCCTCTGACCTTGTGCTAACTTTGTAGGGATGATCTTGAACTTGATAAAATGCTTAGAGAAAGAGTCCGATGGGGTGACCCCATGGCTCATTTGGTCAAAGTATGTTCTTACTTTTTTCTTGTGAAGATTCATGGCACTTCCCTTTGTTTCTTGTCGAGATTGATTTTCTGTATGTTAGTTTTATGCCTTATACATACATTTCATTTATAATGTTTCAGAAAAAGCATTTGGAGACAGTTGTTCCTGATCTTGGTGAGGTCGCAAAGATGAAAGAATCGGGTTTCATAATTCCCCAAGAGATTCCAAGTCACAGCTGGATAAGAAGAGGACTGGATGCTACTCCAAACCGTTATGGTATTAAAGCCGGAAGACATGGGATGGTGTTGACCGCAGTAATGGTAAGCCCACTTTCTGTCCTTTGCTGAAAGCTATGTTTAATGTTTTTCTGTAATTCCACTGTTAAGGATTCTTTCATTTTACCACGAATCGTTTTACATTTTCTGTCTCCTACTCTTTTAAGGTGCAATACTACTTGTGTGCTATATATGTTTAGAGTTTGTTAAGCCTTAGATTGAGAAATATACTGAAAAGTGAAAAATAAGCGAGGTTTAAAAATAAACTCAGTTATGAAATGAAAAGAAAATTTGACAGCAAGGTAGGAGTAACTCTTTAACTCTTTAATTTTACACTTATGCTAGCATGATCTTAGCCCAGGTTACGGTACTAGATAATTGGTAGTAGTGCGCAAAAATGTATAGATGTGCTATAGCGTTATGCATGTTTAATTGAATGATAGATTTATAATTTTTGACAGGTTCAGGATATTTCATTTGCTTCTTCAATATCATGGTTCTTTTTCTTGCATCTATAGGTACTGAGAAGGAATTATTCAAAGGGATGAATGAGAAAAGAGCTACAGAGAGAGACGCATATCTCTGGTCTGTCTCCGATATATGATATGTTCAGTAGTTTCAAATAAATGGATACTTTACAGAGGAGCGGACACGTCCCTGCTATGAGATTCAGGGGATTATTGGTTTAACTAACTGCTACTTCATCAACAAGTGAGCTGTGGATTTACTTTGTGGTGAAGTCATCGCTATGCAGTTGCCACATAGTAACATGTATGACTTTCGACTCTGGATTTCAAATAACTGTCATTGAATAGAAGTTGTAAAGACATGGGCTTTTTTCTCGCCGATGTTCTTTGTTTCTATTTTGAATAACTCCAGAATGGATGCTCTCCATGTCCTTGATATCTATCTGCATGGATTGAATTGTTTCAGGCTCTTTGGCTGAAAGCCTGAAACTGTTATGAAGTAGTGATACCTTGGGCCAACAGGACATTGGCTCTCTCGTCCCGTGGTGTCAATGAGGGTTCCATAAGCTCCATTTAGAGAACTTTGGTCGCCCTTGCTTGCTGCCTGCACAAACAGTTGAAGGTTGGAGAAGTGCTATTTGTACACACCTCTATGAATTTACTCACACCCTCAAAAGTTGTGATTTCAAGGATAACGGGACAAATGATATTTAAGTAAATATAAGAGGGTGTGTACAAAAATTGTACACTTCATGTGTATAAATATCATTTCTCAGTTGTAGTTAAGGGTGAACGCGGTTCGGTCCATGCGGTTTTTTCTTTATTTTGAAACTAAACAATTGGATTCGGTTTGGAGAAATTGTAAGTCAAGCCAAACCAATTTTTTTTCAAACCAAACCTACTTTTTCTGTTCAGTTTGGTTTTAAACCATGTTTCTCTATCGGCGTAATGAGAATAAACTAAAAAATGATAGTTGTATAAATATAAATATATTCTGTTTTACTAATATGCTTTTTGAATATTAGTATTAATATTAAACTCATCAAAAGTTAGTAAATTTTGCTAAATACAAATACATAATAATGAATGAAAGGTAATATAGGAAAACACTTAAATATTACATAAAGTTTAAATGAGATATTGTTAGAATATATGATTATGGAAGTGCTATTTCGTCAATTATTTACATATCAAAATTTTAGAAAAATATACTCAATTAACTACCATATAATTTCTCCAGAACTTTTTCATGAGGGTATTAACTAAATTAGTAAAAAAATTAGCATATTAAGTTACTAAAATGAACCAAATTATCACATGGAGTTCTTTACTAGAGTGCCAAAACGAATTTGACAATAATAAATGAATCAAGTCCTTTTTTTCTCATATTACTTACACATTATAATTTTTAATTAAAACATAAAAAACGGTTCAATTTAGTTTAAGCAGTTTAGCGACTTGAAATTTTCTCCAACCAAACTAAACCATTTCACTTTTCAAATTAAAAAAAATCCAAACCAATTATGCAGATTGGTTTGATTTTCTGTTTAACGGTATATTTGTCCCGCTCTAGTTGTAGACTTGTAGTGTATGACTTGTAAGCCATGGCCTTTATGCCCTGACAGGCTCAAATTCAATGTTTTCAACTTGTTACCAAAATATTTTTATTTTAAAAACACATGCTCTGCTTATGATATGAGCCAAGGGAAGGCAAAGCTTCACATTATAAATCACATTTGTAATGCACTCGGAATAATCACATTTAGAGTGAACCAATATGGAATGTTGTTGCATTGCTTCAACCGATAAGTTTTGGAGAAAATCCTAACAAATTGGACTTAAGAAAAAAATTGAAACACCATGATTCGCAGTCTGACTGATACAAGAGAAAGTAACATCACTAAGCTCATTATAAATAGGACGGCAATCTTCAATGACCAGACTAAAATGTGATAGGTTTGTTGTTGAACACGAGAATTGTAGAATAGTTGGGCATCCATTTCCACAATAGTATTATGTAAGGCCAACTCCTTTATCCAAGCTATGGGCGTAGCTAGGATGTCAGGCCAGTGCGGTCAGACATTTTTTAATTTCGGCGGGGCAGTTGTTGGGGCTGAAATTTTAAAAAATAGAAAATAAAAAATATTACAATAAAAAAAAAAGAAAATCTAAAAAATTAAAAGTGCTGTTTCAAGAGTTCTTTTTCCAAGCTTTTATCCACAAACAATATTTTCTTCAAGGTCTCTTTTTCTTAAATATCTCTCCATAATCTAAAAAATTCAGTAAAAAATAGAAATTAAATATAATTCCAAGCATAAACCCAAAATCTAATGTCAAAAATAAATAATCATCTTACTACTTAAAATTTATAATATCAAACCAAAAAACCCAATTTCCAAATTAAAGTATAAACTAAAAATTAGGGTTTTACACATTAGGGCTTTACTAAATTGAAGCATAAATCAATTTCTAAATTAGTGGTTAGAGTTATTAGGCCTTTACTAAATTGAAGTTTAAACCAAATACCCAATTATTCTTAACTAAATACCAGTCTTAGTAGTCTATCACTTACTGACTCAACAATTCAATTGACCGACAGACTGAGAAGAGAAGAAGCAAAGATGATTCAAGTGAAACCGGACCGAGAGTGGGATTGACTGGCGATGTGTTTGGTTCTACCCTGCTGGCTGCTGCGATGCTACCGGCGAGTTGCTAGCCTGCTGCCGTGCTGCGGACAGGCCGACCAGCCGCCGACGGTGCTCTCTGCTGGAGCCTGGACGACGGCGGAGAGACAGTCGAGGGAGAGAAAGAGCTTCGAGAGGTTGATTGGACTTTTAAGTTTGGAGGCTTGGTGTTGGAGTTCGCTGTCTAAACGAGAGCACATCTGATCTATAGTCTGGACCTTTATCATTCATTAAATGGCCCAAGCAATGTTAATAAAATTTGGGCCAAGGCAAGAAATGTAAGACAAATTTTTTTTATATATGGGCTGGACCGAACTGAATTTTCAGTGCAGTCCAACCCAACTGTTTACTAGGGCGCGCCAAGGTCCAGTTCAGTCTGTTGACCGCACTGGGCCTAAGGTGGCTACGGCCCTGATCCAAGTTAAGGCTTCTCGTACACCCAATGCTTTGGCAACTTTTGGATCATAGCTTTCATCCAGAAGAACCATTTTGCCTCGCACAAATGATGCCATTTCATCCCGAATAATCATGTCGAAACCCAGCTGGATCATAGCTTTCATCTAGAAGAACCGTTTTTTTCTCAGACTAGTTGATTCCTTGATGATCTTTAAGCTTTCGCAGAGACCTTAAAAATATATCTTAAACTTTTCCATGACGGTGGAAAGATTTGTATGATTAGGATCCATATTTTCTATCTCCATAAATTCGACCTTGACTTATATTTAGCATCTACGGTAAATGAAAAGGTTTTCCATTAATTACTCTAATTATTATTATGATATGATTAGAAAAGAAAATTATATTTTCACCTTACACCTTTGATATAAAATGGTCAAAAATTTATGAGATTTCTATATAAACCATCTGAAGATCCTCCAAATCACTTATTTAACCAAAAGTTCTGGACTTTATTGTAGAAAACGAAAGGATAGAGATTCAATTGCAGTTTGTCAAATGGTTGACAAGCGACATTTTTTTTCCTAATTAAATTATCAATTATTTGAATTTGTCTTTAAAATTTGTATAGTAGTAGACTGTAGATTCTAGAATTTATTAACCTAATCTAATATTTATTTATAATAATTTTGGATGTGTTTAGTAAGCATCATTAAGAATTTAAAAAATAAAAATCAAAGTGAGCACTTAATCTAGGGTTATGACTTGGGTGTGTTAAAAAAAAAAAAAAACTGTGTACGAGTGGCATAAAAAATTCTTATAGTAATAATGACTTCTGAATGCTTTATTTTCATCTTTGCTGCAATGCGAAAAATCTCAAAATCCAAATAAAATTGTGTAACGCTTATAAGTGTATATATTATTTTGCTTCAATTTCAAAATAGAAATTATATTTGGCGCACATAAATCACTACTCACTATTTCTATTGAATAATAATAATGATAACAACAACAACAATAATAATAATAAAGTAACACCCATCGAATCCATGAATTAGCGATGGATTACTCTGCTTGAAAATTTTTACATGATATATTGATTAACATTTAAACTTTTTCTCTTGAGTTTAATTCTTTCTAGTGGTTGATTTTTACGTAGGCAAGATATTTGAAAATATGCTTGAGGATCTATATAACTCGATAAAGTGAAAAAAGAAAAGTATGTCATCGCCTTTTGTCTTCCTTTATGGCTTTATCAGATGCTCCTCCATTTTTGTCTATTTTTAAAGATTCCTTATAATCTTCTGGAAATATTGAATAAAATAAAAACATTAAAAATGAGAGAAATCTATCTATATATATATATATATTAATCAACAGTTTATTTGGCACAATTATTCAATTGTCTGGCACAATTGACAAAATTATTCCCGCCTAAAATATGTATGACACCATAGCTTAATTTGCCAATTCTATTTTTGAGCTTTTGGACTTTAATTCTTCTTTACAAACAATAGGAAAAAATGCAAACGGTTTTATATGTGACCTTCCAAGACTTATGGAAATGGATTCTTAATGCTTTTTAATTCTTCAAGAGATTATTCCTCAGTGGCACACCCTTAGGCGTATGAAACCTTCTCATGAATTGAATGAACCTTCTTTCACATTGATCTCATTCTCGCTCACGTGTCAAGTTAAGATAAGAGATTTAAGGTATAGTCTCAACTTTTTTCACGTTAATAGACGTTGCGTCTATTGGCATTTATCATGCAATAAACACACAAGCCAATGTTAAAATGATAGACATAAAGATTAACCTTGCATTTTTTTAATCACGCCACTTGTGAAAAGAATTAAAATTCGAGACAATTGATTTTGCCTAACGCGCCATAAGAAATCCAGTCAAATTATAAAGATATATATCAACATAAGTATATGCAATGCGTGCACAAATACTTTTAAAAATTAACTACGATTATTATTATTATTATAATGTAACTTTAGTAAACAACGGGAAAAAAAAAACTTTAGTAAACAACGTGTTCAATAAAGTCATAAGTTTTTACTTATATCCATCAATTTAAGTGATTATAAGTTGATTAGTTTGTACTTATATCCATCAATTTAAGTGATTATAAGTTGATTATTCTACCGACTCGACCGAGTCATATTCGCCTGTATATTCTCTCTTCGTTCCACAATTCTGTGGGTACCAAATTTTTTCCATACAAAATTCCGTAAGCCATGATTTTCTCTTCTCGTCGCCACGTGCCACTTGTTACGGAGCTCCTATATTTACAATCTACCCTTCCTCCTATATATAAACCACAGCTCACGGTATTTTCTTTCCCTCGTTTGTCAGTCTTCGTGAAACTTCTTTTCGTTTCTCATTAATTCGGAAATCTCAGAAATATAGAAATACGTTCAGAAATGGCTACTGCAACTCTTAGTCCTGCTGAAACTGAGAAGATCTCCAAGCTTCAATCTGATGTTGCCGGTCTCAATCAGATCAGGCTCGTTGAGATATTTTTTCTGTTTTTTTTTTTAAATTTCAGAATTTGATGGACGGTTTTTTCTTAGTCGTAGATCTGGTTTGTTAATTATGTATTTTGGTTACATTATTTATTATGTTTTTTCAGCGACAATGAGAAGGCTGGATTCCTCAACCTCGTCACCCGCTATCTCAGGTACGGTGAAAATCGATTCGACATTTATGGCTGGAGGTTATTGATTTATATTTTGCAATGTTGGAGAACAATGCTTGATTGTTCTCCTCTTAATCAAATTTTGAAGTTCATAGTGCTGTGCTTTTTGAAGGAAAATTCGTGCCCGTGTATGCATTCTGTTAGTTGTTTATGGGTTTGCAGTCTGTATGAAGTTATTGTTGGATTAGTATTTGTTATCCTTTTAACGCTTGAAATGCTGGAAATGTAAATAAGTGGAATAACAACATCAATGATCGGAGGATTCTGAATTATGGATAATTTTAAAAAATTAGGAAGTTCATAATTGGTGTTTCACTTTTTACTAGCTGATCCGCCAAAGATGGATTGTGATCTGGTTGTGACATTTTTTTTTTGGTGGGAAAAACAAAGTGGTGAAGCACAACATGTTGAATGGAGTAAGATCCAGACCCCAACAGATGAAGTGGTTGTGCCTTACGATACCTTAGCATCTATACCCGAAGGTGATCTTCTTATCCTGATCATGCTTGCAAGTCATTTTTTCAATTAAACATAATTTGGATTTAAGAGGCTTGTCAATAAAACTGGCTATTTTGGTTTATGCAGATCCTGCAGAGACTAAAAGGCTCTTGGACAAACTGGTGGTGTTAAAGCTTAATGGAGGATTAGGGACAACAATGGGATGCACCGGTCCAAAGTATGCGCTACACCTATTTTTAGTATTTTCGAGGATATCTAAAATATGCATGTTATAGTTTGCAGTTTTATATAGGCAAACTCAAAACTCAGTATCTGTTTGATTTCCACATATACTCCTGGAATTCGGCAAACTGAAAATAGTCATGGTGATATTGTAGTTGCTTTAGTAAATAAATAAAAAAAAATAAAATCCTTGTTTTTTTGTCTGTTTGCATTTTCTTCAGCTTATATTTGTGGGAAAGTGGATCTGGGTGGTGAATACAAGAGTAATTTGGAAATGGTCACTTATCCGGTATCTTGCATGAATTATACATTTGTGGAATTCAGTAAACAACTGAACTGACAGTGGGCTACACTTCCTTGTCCTCCGCCCACTCTTTTCATATGTGCTTTATTTTCGTAGGCCTGATCATAAAAGAAGATAAAAGTCTGTCATTTTTTAACCTCTTGAAGCATAAATTTCAGTCCGTTGATTTTATAGCCTCATTTCTGGAACATTGGCAGCCATAAATCAATAAAAAGAGGGTTCCAATTTATTTGGAGTTCATGTGAATTGTCGTCGACTTGTGGAATATAGCTAGCTTTATCTGCTTGCTGGTTATATTAACATAATGCAAAGTTATGTGAACTTATTGCTGGTTGAACATGGCTAATTTTTCTCTCTTTAAGCACTGTTTTTCATCCTACAAAAACCTCATTTAACTAGTCATGCTCAGAGAGGTTAATTACCACCCCACCGCACTCCCTTCACCTGTCCCACAAGACACGGTTTGTGATACATTTTGTTCCATTTCTGTTGTATTGTTCTTTACTTCTGTACAGGTAAAATTTGTATTTCCATAATGCAGGTCTGTCATTGAAGTGCGAAATGGTCTGACTTTTCTGGACTTAATTGTCATCCAAATTGAGGTGTTAAGTTATCAATGAAAATTCTTCTGATCCCTCTTGTTTCATTGTTGGCTGCAACTAATAATTGTTGTTTTCTTTAGACACTTAACAAGAAGTATGGATGCAGTGTTCCGCTGCTTTTAATGAACTCTTTCAACACTCATGATGATACATTAAAGGTGAATTATATCTGTATAAGTGATATACTTAGAATATGGCTTTCCACACTTCATTTAAGTTAAATGTTGATCTGTTGCTTTTCTATGCTGTAGATTGTTGAAAAATATGCTAACTCAAACATTGAGATCCATACATTTAACCAGGTCTGTTTATATTACAATATGCAGTCTACTTTTCTTAGCATTGAAATAATTTTTTATGCTGTTGATCACTATCTTACACCTTTATGTATTTATCTATTATTCTTTTACTACAGAGTCAGTATCCTCGTATAGCTGTTGACGATTTCACGCCACTTCCATGCATAAAAGATGCTGGCAAGGATGGATGGTATTTCACACGATTCAACTCGTTTGCTCTTCCAATTCTTTGGTAGTTGATTAGTTGAATGTTTAAACATATACATCTTTTACTTTGAAGTAATTTTGAAATTTTGTTGTCTAAGAATCTTTTGGGTTATTGATCTCTTGATTTGAAATGGCAAATAATTGAGCTTACCATAATATTCATTTTGTTTTCCTGTCCCTTGTATCAATTTGTGTTCTCTATAAATTGTCTTTATTTCTCAGCACTGCCTTAACCCCTTTTGCTTAGGATTAATTAAACTCGTTCCTGTTTTCTTTTTGACTCTTATTGTTTTGGAACTAATGTTTAATATACTTCAATATGAATTGTTGTTGAGATTTCCGTGCACTTGTTCAATCTTTTTGTTTGCAGGACCATATTAGTTAAGTCAAAAATGTGGTAAACACCGTGAATTTGACTGGCTGACATGTTTAATTTGTGCTCGTTCTTTAAAACTCAAGATCTGTTTTGCTTTCACAGGTACCCACCCGGTCACGGGGACGTCTTCCCGTCGTTGATGAACAGTGGCAAGCTTGAAGCATTGCTGTCACAGGTTTTACCCCTTGAATGCAGTTTTTCTAGATGCATGAGTGACCCTGCATTTTACTAATAAAATGCCTATTTCTTTTTTGTTTTTACTCACAGGGCAAAGAATATGTCTTTGTTGCAAATTCAGATAACTTGGGTGCTGTTGTTGATTTGAGCGATCTCATACCTCGTGACTTGAATTGAGTTTTACCTCATTGGAGATTATGTCCAAATAGTGTGTGCTCATTAATAAATGTTTATGTGCGTGTTAGGGTCATCGGTTTTTTTTCTTTTATGAAATGTCTAACTATTTAGCTACAAAAAGACAACTAGCAATAGATCGCTGCTGATTGGTTGTTGATTTTTTAGTGTTTGAACAATTATCTCCTTAATTCATTGCTTCAGAAATCTTAAATCATTTGATCAACAACAAGAATGAATACTGCATGGAGGTACTGAACGGCACCTTGGATCATTTTTAGTAATGATTGTTTCTAGACATTAAAACCGTGTTTTGTAGGTCACACCAAAAACACTGGCTGATGTAAAAGGAGGTACATTGATTTCTTACGAAGGAAAAGTTCAGGTACTCTTTGTCAGCAAAGCGCCCCCCCAAAGCCCCAACAGAAAAAAAAAAAAAACAGCCCACCCTAATCAAACACCAAAACAAAATGAGTTACTATCAGCACTTGTTGCTTGTTGACAAGCATAGGTTGTTTATTACTGATAGGTCACATTTTGTCTTTGAAGATGCGTCCAGCACATTCAAGAAGTTAGAAGCATGTTCATCAGTTATATTTCATAACCATTGCTCACTTCACAGTTCATTTTCTTTGAACGTGATTTTTGTTACCGAATATATTTTCTTTCAGATTAATTACGATAACCTTTATGAAGTACCAGCAGTTACATAATCCATTTTTGGCATGGATTTAGTGTTTTGGTTGATAGGTCCTTTTTTCTTATTGAAGTTGTAGCTCAATTAACTATATCACTCTTGTCCAATTTGTCACTTTTCGTAAATGGGATTATGGAACTTGGTATATATTTTCCAGCTCTATGTACTATCTTCATGTACCATGTTTTAATTCAATCGCAGTGACTGTTTTCATGTATGTGTTGCAGTTGCTTGAAATAGCACAAGTTCCTGACGAACATGTGAGTTGAGCGCTCTTCCCTCACTCTCCCCCAGCCCTATTGTTTTAATGTTAACCCGATCTATTTATTGCTAACTACTCTTGAGAGAGAGAGAGCGCGCGCACGCGCGTGTGTGGGGAGAGATGATTTATTAACTGCTAATAAAGTTTAACATTACCGCAAGTTCCATAAAAGAGATAAATATTCTCTTTTGTTGAAACATAAGGATAAAAGAGATAGAAGTATGATGAAGAAGCAGGAAAGAAATTGGCTCCAAAGTGTATTTATTCATTACGAAAGAATTATCAGGTCAAATTATGACTTATTACTTATATAGGGCATTGACTTAGCTGTATATTTTTTATTTTTACCTTGTAAGAAGGCTGGAAGAGGTCCAAAGTGTTGGATACTTGGATTGAATATGTTATAAAGGTGACCAAAAAAGATTGGCTTCATGTAAATATGCAGTACTGTTTACTTTTCGTTCTTTTGAGATGAAAGTTGGTAGATAGCTGGTGGTTATTTAATTTACTGGTTATAGTTATCCTTGCAATGCTTGCCTGGGATGTTTGTTGCTGATGTTCATGCATTTCCTTTTGAATCCAGGTTAATGAATTTAAGTCGATAGAAAAGTTCAAAATTTTCAACACAAACAACTTGTAAGCTGTGAAATCATCTCATTCGAAGTTAGTTAAGTGCGGGATAATCACGAATGTCACTAAACTAACCTGATTATACAAATGGCGAACAAAACATGCAGGTGGGTGAATCTGAATGCAATCAGGAGACTCGTGCAAGCAGATTCCCTGAAGATGGAGATCATTCCTAACCCAAAGGTAACTTCTTTAATAGCAGTGAATGAAAAGTGGTCATTTTTCTTGGGTAGTTACAATTTATCTAAAGTTCTATTCATTTCTAGGAAGTCGATGGAATCAAAGTTCTTCAGCTTGAAACGGCTGCTGGGGCTGCGATAAGGGTACAAAATCACATCATTTTTACTAAATACTTCCTGTAATTTGTCCAGCTGCCCCTTCCTTTCAGAAAGCTGTACTGTTTAACTTTTTCTTTCTGACATGCTTTGTCAATCAGTTCTTTGACAATGCTATCGGCATAAATGTTCCTCGCTCCCGCTTCCTTCCTGTGAAAGCAACTTCAGATCTTCTTCTAGTCCAAGTAAATCCATATCTGGCTTCTAACTTACAGCCAAATGTGAAAATGTATAAATCCCTGATTTCCTGACTTGTTTGCTTGATTTTGCAGTCCGATCTGTACACCTTGTCTGATGGATTTGTGATCCGGAACCCAGCAAGGACAAAACCAGCCAATCCTTCGATTGAACTGGGACCTGAATTTAAGAAGGTTAGATCTATTTTCTTTACTATATGCTGCTTTGTGCAGTTTCATGTTTAAGCAGACAGTTAATGACCATTAATTTTTAGGTGGCCAACTTCTTAAGTCGGTTTAAATCTATTCCAAGCATCATTGAGTTGGATAGCTTGAAGGTGACTGGTGATGTATGGTTTGGGTCTGGCATTACTTTGAAGGTACTTGAGATTAATGATTGTGCTTTTCAGTTATCTTCTTGAGCTCTCATGATATTGCATTTGGGGTTCACAAGGCTATTATGACACTTCTTTGTTGGTCATACTGAGAGATGAACAGAATTTGTAACTAAGTTCAAGGTCAAGTTAAACACAATGAAAATTTGTAACTAGCATGAATTTTTTTTAAGAGTTCAATGCTACCTGTATATATATTAAGCGCATCTTCTGAGCTTAAGCTTCTAGCTTTTGATTAACGTTTATGTTCCATTTGCCCAGGGTAAAGTGACCGTTGCTGCAAAGTCTGGTGTAAAGTTGGAAATACCTGATGGAGCTGCAATTGCTGATAAGGTAATAAAATGGATGGAACAGTTGATTTCAGAATTCCTTTGTCATTTAATCGGTAATTGGTTAATCCTGTTTTTACCGCTGTACAGGAGATCAATGGTCCAGAAGACATATAAAAAGTTGTTTATTCTAGTCTTGAGCAGAACCGGCTGTATGAACTGAATGGATGCAAACGCGAGAAAAATAATTTGATACCCCTTCTCTTTGTGCATTTAGTACCAAATAATCAATTTTGTTTTGCTGCAAGTTGTGATTCGTGCGCTCCAGGCTACCTATGGGCTTTCCTTTTGTCAGTCGCAGCAGATACCCTAAAAACCCTTTTTGCGTCGGTGTTCTAGATGAAAAAGATGTTGTAAACATGTTATGGTATACCAAGATTTCCGCGTGTGATCCGAGTTTGTTCGGGGAGACGTCAAATGTTTTAGAAATATTTTGTTTGCGTCTGTGGTATGGTGTTATTTGTTTGCTACTAATACTTTTTGTTCAATTACTGGAGGTGAGCCACAAATTTGTCACGATTCAAATCGGTCATAATTAAAGATATTATATTATTGCACAAGCCGTATATATGAGGCTTGTAAAGGTACATCGAGTTGGATTCAAAGATCTCATGCAGACGGAGCTGAGTATTGTAAGCAAAAATGCCAAGACACGCATTGATGGTATAAACAAATATTTACTATAATCTGCTAAGAATGTGCTTGGTAACTTATTCAGATTATAATTTAGATTATAATCTACTATACGGTATTATTTTATTAGTTTCATTTTTTTAAAAAGTCAAAGAGTAAAAGTCAAATTACAATTGTTGACTTTTTATACAAAATAATTAATAAAATGATGTCACTTTGTAAATTATAATTTAGATTATAATCTAGATTTTAACCAAACACTTTGTAAATAAATAAATGAATTTCATAATTCTTGTTATTATTTATTCAATTCTGTTTAAAAATATACACATCAATTACTTTTGTCATCAAATCGACAAATTTCTGTTAGGTCACAATTGAGGTTGGACATCCTATGATCGCTAGTCTTGGTGGGCCTTGATGTTGAGGTTTTTGTCTTTATCACTGATCACTGATTAATCAATCAACTTTCTATTCTTATGTTAAATAATACAGTACATCACCTGAAGTTTTATATTCTCTAGAAAGCACCGTTGGCTTTGAGTCCCATTTTCACGTGTAATCAAATCATTTCTCACATTTTGAAAATCCTATTACCAAAACAAAAGTTAAAATGTAAACAGGAAAATAAGAGTGAAAAAAAACTACCCAAATGAAGAGTCTCTTTGGGTTTTTTTTTCATCCTTAAATTTGAGTTTTTTATGTTAACATTTGTGTGACTTGTGGGGGGAAATCTAAAATTTGAGTTTTTTCTTATCACATTGAAAGTGTTTGAGATTCCGATGCTTTCCAAAATTGCCGTGCGCAGATGCATGGATTCACACAACCCACCTGGGTACACTACACGTCTCAATAGTGTTAAAAAAATTTTTATAGTAAGGTTAATACTTGTCTTAGTCGAGATCAAAATAATAAGGTTAATACTTCTCTCAGAGCAAGATTAATGTTAGGGGAAAAAACTGAAGGGAAAAAAGAGAAGTGAAAAAAATTAGAGGAAAAAACTTATTTCCAAATAATATGTAGGAGGAAAAAGTTAAGGGGAATATGAATTAGACACGTAGTTATATTTTATTGAATTAAAAGGGAAGTAGGAGTGGGAAAAAATAGTATTTTATTAGATTGTGGGGAGAATGAGAAAGGGGAAAAAACCTAAATGAAGGGCCACCCTTCAAAATAAGTTTTTCCCCTCTATTTTAACACATTATTGGGGTTGGTGGGGGGGGAACCCAAACACTAATCATGCTCTTAGCAGAGAATTGAGATCAAAGCGAGGTATGTATTTTGATGTTTAAATGGAAGTGGTCCTTTAAAAAGAAGTCAATTTTAGCACCTCGCCAAAATTACTGCATATGATTCCAAGCAAAAGATATTCCCACTTGTCCCTATTTGTGCCAATTTTACAAGCAACCAGAAAACATCAGTCAAGACGGACTCCAAATCTGGCTATGCTATCACCATGGCTTCCCTTTTCACACCATTCCTTCTATTGCCACTGACCCTAACACTCCTCCAAGTTTACTCAGTTCACTCCCATTACCACCCATCAACGCCTTCCCCTTATTCTTCCTCCGCCACCGCCCAATCTGAGTGGAAGCCAGCCCGAGCCACTTACTACGCGGCGGCTGATCCCCGCGACGCCTTTGGTGGGGCATGCGGCTATGGCGATCTGGAGAAGAGTGGTTATGGCAAAGCTACGGCTGGGTTGAGTACCGTTCTGTTTGAAAAGGGTCAGATCTGTGGCGCGTGTTTCGAGGTCAGATGCGTGGAGGATCTCCGGTGGTGTATACCGGGTACTTCAATTATTGTTACGGCCACTAATTTTTGCGCGCCGAATTATGGGTTTGAGCCTGATGGCGGCGGAAAATGTAATCCCCCCAATGCCCATTTTGTCCTGCCCATTGAGGCGTTTGAGAAAATTGCCATCTGGAAGGCTTCCAATATGCCCATTCAGTATAGAAGGTATTCAAATCCCTCTATCTTTTCTTCTTTGCGGATTAAAATGTGGGATTGAATAGTAGATCTTAGAACCTATTAATGAATTTCCTTGTCATTGTAAATAGCTAACAATGCAATTGATTTTAAATGGCGATCTCGAATCAATCACATGAGAACATGACAGTAGCTAAAGCTATTATTGTGCATTTGATCCTACAGACGTGAAAATATGATCCGATTGTATCTCACACTGACTTGAGGATTCAATGGTAACATGAGAAAACACGGATGCTAAAGAAAAAGCAAATTGGGCAAATATTGGAACTCATATATAATACGAGCTTAGGATACCAAGCAACCAAAGGCGTAAAAATGGCCCGAGTAGATTTTAGAGAATTATATTGTAACATCAAGAAAGTCTTAAAGACTTCCGGCACAAGCGCAGGGACAGGAACACTTCTACCTAAGCAACCAAAGGCGTAAAAAGGCCCCGAGTAGATTTTAGAGAATTCCAATGTAACATGCTTGGCTGAAGCTTCGAAATTGGTAAAAGATTCAGTTTTGAATTTTCAAGCGGTTTTGTGTATGTTTATTTTTCTTAATACAAACAAGTTGCTTAATTCGATATTGTCTTACCTTGCTGAGATATTGCCCAACTTCTACTAATAGAAGAAATTATTTATTATTTATTTTAGTTACTTGTGAGGTAATCATAATAATCTATAACCACAACAATAATAAAAAACTAATACTTGTCCCAGTAGATTTAGAGGGTATTTGGACCTAAAATTTGGAATAATAGTTCCTTCGAATAGTGCTTACTTGTTACTCCTCATATTGTTGTATCAAGTGCTCACAAGTTCTTTTATCTTGGTTGATAACTATCAAATAATTTTTTTTTTTTATTTTTTAAAAAAAAAAAAGGCTTGCGCGAAACCGTCTCTTATAAAACTAGTTTTGCATTTTGTCTGCGGCAAGTTTTCTCCCTTTGTCAAGCCAAGTTTATCTTATTATTCTCATGTTGGTTCACTTTAGTGTGTTCTTATTCTTTTGTTGATGCTCAACAGAATCAAGTGCAGAAAGGAAGGAGGGGTCCGATTCACAGTTGGTGGTGCCGGAATATTCCTATCAGTCTTGATAAGCAACGTTGCTGGTGCTGGAGACATCACGGCAGTGAAAATCAAGGGTTCAAGAACAGGGTGGCTTCCAATGGGCAGAAACTGGGGCCAAAACTGGCATATAAATGCTGACCTGAAGAATCAACCTCTTTCATTTGAGGTCCGTACTAGTGATGGATTGACTATTACATCATACAATGTTGCTTCTAAGAATTGGAGTTTTGGACAGACTTTTGAAGGCAAGCAATTCGAATCTTAAGCACTTCACCAGAATTAGATAATTTGTCTAAATTATCCAATTGATTGGAGCGAGGGGATGGGGCTGCGCGGGTCCTACAAATTTTTTTCTTTTTTATTTTATTATCTCTTAGATTGGAAGCTTTAGTTTGTGTATTAGATAACGAATAGAATGAAGTCTTGGAGAAGGATTCATAGAGTCGAACTGTCTGTATTGAGACGTCATCTTTCGTTTCTCTTGGTGGTGTTTAACTTGTTTTTATTGTCTTAGACAGCGGAAGTGAGTGCCTTAACGAGTGCCACTTCTTTGTAATCCGTATTTTAAAAAAAAAAAAAATGTAAGATATCATAAATGGGTAATGGTTCCGACATTGAGGTGAAAATACTCCATGTTTGAAATTGTTGATGCAGAAATCTGCATCAGAAAATGCAACAAGCTTTGCTCGAAACCCATTTCCATATCTTAAGTTTGATCTGAATGTTCGCATGTTTCTCCATCAACACGGGTTTCATTAAAAATTTTCAAGCACTGACACCTAGTGCTATAACGGTATAATAAAGTAATAACTTACAATTACATGTTCCATGATGCGGAGACGGGTGTTATGGCATAATAAGCAGCTTACAATTACGGGTACCATGGTCTGAGTTTGATGTGCTCTGTACCATATAAAGAGTAGAATGTATAAACGGGGACAAGTAAATAAATTCAAGAAGAATTCATAATATTCATTGGAGATATTTTGAGCAAGAACCTGAAAACCAGCTAGAACTTGAAGGAGATGGGCATAATTTTATACCTGTCATGCTAATCGCTATTTCAACTAATGAAAGTAGACTGTTGCCTAAACAAAACCTACAAATGGATGAAAGATGTCAATTTTTCAAAAGTTGGGGTCTGCTGGTCCAGACTTAAAAGATTCGGAATGAAAGTGCAGATATCTGTAAAGCTTGAGGACCTTTGCCGCAGTTCAACAAAAATACAAATAGCAGCGCCAAAACAAATTCTCAGTTTTAAACACTTGATAAAACATTCCTTAAACCTCCTTCCTAAGCAATCTCTCCAGGTCGCCTAGTTTTCTATTATATATTTTATTTATTTCCTTGGCCAAAATTGATGCAGGCGTGAACATGAATAAATGAAAGAGCTCAAAGACAATTCATTAATTAATTGCTAAAATACCTTAATTGAGTTTACTTTTAAATATTCGTTGATTCATAACAATGTCAGATGCTTGGAAAAGCAGAGAAAACATTCAAAATGTTTTTATTTCATATTCAAAATTCACCAACCCCAGCAAACAGTAGAAGACAAATACAACATAATTGCATCACAAGAAAAAGAACTAATACCTAGTTTCCATCTAACACAATATAGTATAACATCATATGACTATGTGGCGTGCATTGAAACACGCCGCATGGAAACTATAATAATGTGGCTTGCATCAATGGCTATATAATGCCGTACATATAGTGTTAGAACATTTTTAGACTAATACGGCTATAATGAAAGTATGAGTTATTTTCACTCTAGGTCCCCAATCTTTCAATTTTGTATCAATTTTGTCCCAATTCTTTTTTTTAGTCTACAAGTCTCTAACCTTTCATTTATTATCGTATTACGTCCCCAACGTTACATTACCTCACCAACCTTTCAAGTTTCACCATTAACCCCTATCAAAATGACTATTATACCCTTGATTCTTTGTTTCCACTATATGTCCTCAACCTGTTAATTTCTATATAATTTTGTCATATTATTTTTTGAGCACGTAGAAGCTCAACCTTTTATTTTTTTGTCATGTTATATGTCTATTAATACTTTTTGTACAATCTCTGTTAATACTTTTCGTACTAACATTTTAATTCTTATTATTAATATCTATTAAAATTTTCATTCAGTTATATTAGAGCTGGTTAGAGTGTGTGTATTTTTTATTTTATATTGTTCTTTATGTTTTATTTAAGTAATTAATGATATAACGAAAATTTTAATAGATATTAACAGTAAGAGTTAAAATATTAGTATGAAAAGTGTTACTGAGGATATAATATTTTTATATCTTAACCTTTCAATTACTAATATTAATTCTAATTAAAATTACCATTAAACTTTTAATTATTTAAATAAAAAGAAAAAGAACAATATAAAATAAAAAATCCACATATCCTAGCATATAGTGATAATAAAAAAAACTCAATCAACACCAAACTTGATGAATACTTAATCCACGTAAAAAAATTTATGATCTGAGAGTCAATACAACAAATCATGATCACATATCACGTAGTAGATATAGATCAATGTGGATCTACAAAAAAAATCATTTTCAATTTACAAAAAAAAAATCATTTTCAATTTACAAAAATGAAACACTAATTCTAGTTTTTTATGGATTTATAATTACTAGATCATATTGAATTGAGACGGATAATAAATATGGGGTAAATTAAGATGAAAATAAAAAAGAGAGACAAAAAATTAAATTATAATTAAAATACTAGACTATTTTTTTATAAATCAAAAATCAATTTTGGACAGATTTACCCAATCCGTATTCATCACGTGATATATGATAATTAAGAAATGAGATTCAATTCACCATATTTATACTTAGATCAACAACTTTCTTTGACACAGATTTGATATCTATCGAAACAGTTATAGATTTAGTTTTTCTGTTATCATTATTTCTGGCTGTTATCATTGAGTTGTGTTTGAGTATGTTAGAGTGTGTGAATTTCTGATTTTATTTTTTTTATTTTTTATTTAAATAATTAATGATATAATGAAAATTTTAATAGATATTAATAGTAAGAATTAAAATATTAGTATGAAAAGTATTAATATGAATACAACACGATAAAAAATAAAATTGCTAGTCTTTTAAGCGCTAAAAAAATAATGAGGACAAAATTATATAGAAAGTGAAGGGTTAAGGACCTACAGTGAAAATAAAGTATCAAAAATATAATAGTCATTTTGATATGAGTTAATAGTGAAAATTGAAAGATTAGGGACGAAATGTAACGCTGAGGATGTAATACGATAATAAAGGAAATGTTGGGAACTTAGTAGGTCTAAAAAAAGAATGAGGACAAAATTAATACAAAAGTGAAAGGTTGGGGACCTACAGTGAAAATAACCCTAAAAGTAAAGACCGAAATAACATAATACCTATTAGCATTAGAAATCCATAAGACCGACTACCACGTAATTTTTGTTTCAATCACGAAACTCCAAATAGGCCAAAGCACGTTCTTGTGTTCCATCAGAAATACTGAAAGCGGTAAAGCTCTCGCTGCCAAATGAAAGTGGGAAACAATAGTAATGTAGTTCTAATGTCAATGATACAACTTTTTAAGACATGAATATAAGCAGGAAGCTGAAGTTACCTTTGATAATAATGAAGTAGAAAATTTCAACGTACTGAGGATCCAAAATTGGACTACAATGCGAAATGATAATTGATACATTTCCATTCACTGACTAGGATAAGCATCATGTGAGTCCAGACCGCTATGCCAGGAGAATGCAAAATGGCAGAAGACAATCTGACATGATGCCAAGAACATAGCACCCGTTCTACTAGCAAGGTCAAAGACTGTTGTCAAGAACATAGGCCCAAGAACAAGAAAACCGGCCAATGGCTAATTGTTGCCTGATCATCTGGAGCCTTGACAAAGACACTGCTCAAGCACCTAGATCTGAGGTCAAAATGTGGGCAATGACATAGGTGAAAGTTATGAGATATCATCATTCCCGTTGCAGAATATACACCCTGCAAAATCAATACAGCTCCACTTGGCCCCCATGTATGCCCGTCTCCCAAGAGACCCACTAGACTGTAAAATTACGCCTCCAGCATCACTCTAATTTTGTATCCAGACAGGTTGGAAGCAGCGGGCAAGGATAAAAGGGGTATCCTCCTGGCCAAAATCATCAAGTGAGAGGGAAATCAAGGAGAAAAAAAGGAGAGAAGAAATTCTTACTGGCGAAGCTTATTATTCTTTGAGTAATGCTACACTTTCAGGTTGGTTTACCACTTAGTTCACCAGTTTACAATTTTAACCTTGAAATATCTAAAGACCAAATTATTTAAATGCCTTAATTAACAGTTTTACCCTTCATATTAATACACAACCGGTGAACTAATTGGTGAACCAACCTGGAAATTTATCATTACTCTTCTTCTTTGCAGACCTCCTCACATCTTCCACGGCAGTTAACGAATGATTCA